>CANUEY010033906.1:0-18701 GCA_948099555.1 Croton setiger
ATTTGAGGAAAAGAACATTTAAAAATATTCTGGAATTTTGAGCGAACGAGAGCTGTTTACGGAACTTCTGGATATTTCATCGAGCTGTTGGCATTTTTGTCATCATTGGTACTTTTTGGGGCAAAAATTAAGCGTCAACAGCAGTGATAAAACATTTTTGCGCGTGATGTCGAACTAGTCGGTCTTAAAAATTTTCGAGTCACCACCTTTCAGTAACCATTTTAGTTTTAAGAAAAACTAAATCAAATTTTATATTTGAAAATTGACTCCGGTTTTATTTTAGGATAAAGTAAAGTCTGAACCAAAGATTTTGGGTAAGAGGGTTGGATACGTTAGTCAAAATTTCATTTTGACTAACACCCGGATTTACCGGCCTCTAAAACCAATTTTGTTTTCCAAATTTTAATTTAAGATTTTATTTTGAAATCATCGTTGCAATTTTCTGTTGACTGATGGCAGCTAGGGTTTCTACATGAATAAGATGAAGATGACATGACTTTCTGTTACGGTTTCCTGAATTATATTAAGTGTGCTAAATTGTATTAAATTTTTACTGAATTGCATTGACACTTATTGAATTGTATTGAAGCAAACTAATACTAAATTTTATTGAAATTTAATAAATTGTATTCAAGTAAACTGAATTTTATTGAAACTTACTAAATTGTATTGAAATTTATTGAATTGTTTTGAAGTTTACTATATTTTATTTTCATTTTTTTTAAATGTATTTACCTTTAAGAAGCATCAAATATCAATAAGAATCAATAATAATTTTGATGTTTTAATGTGATTTGTTGAGTTTTTATGATTTTTTTAGATTATATTCTTTAGATACAATAAGAGTCAATAAGAATTAGTAAGAGTAAATAGAAATCAGTAATAATTATATTATTTAGATTGAATATAAATATGCGGAATTAATAAGATTCAATAAGAATTAGTAATTCTTCAATGTTTATTGATCTTTATTGAACTTCACTGAATTTTTTTTTATTGAGTATTATTGATGTTTAGTGAAATTTAGCAACCTCTATCATCTTCCTTTTCTCCATCGGGTTAAAACCCTAGCCGTCATAGATATATGATATTTTCAACGGTGATGAAACCTAACAAATTATATATCATTAGAAAGCTCTTGATCCATAGATTATCATTAAGAATCAATAAAAATGAATAATGATTTTTTAGTATGATTATTTGAGTTTTTATGCATATTTTGGATTATATTTTTAGATTTAATAAGAGTCAATAAAAATCAATAAGATTCAACAATGATAAGTAATATTTTTAACTCTGACTTTTTCAGTTTTTATGAATCAGAAAAACGCCACAAACAAAGTTTGATTAGTAAATCTTAATTCCTGATGCAATCCAAGAATTAGAGTTTCTCTCCCTAAAACTAGAATCACACGAAATATTCTTGAAAAGAATAAGAATTTTGAAATTATGAATTGAATGATTTCTTACAAGCATATGTTGCCCCTTTTATAGTGACACAAATTCAATTCCTAAATAGAAAACAAATCTAATTCCTGACTAGAAAACAAATCTTATTCCTAACTAGAAAACAAATCCAATTACTAACTAGAAAACAAATCTAATTCCTAACTAGAAAATAAATCCAAATTCTAAGTAAAAAAGGAAATAATTTAGCAAAAATATAGCAAAATTCGTCCAAAATATTTGGCCCACAAAAATAGCCCAAGTTCACTTCCATGCAACCCATGCACATGCGGCCCATGCATGCATAATTCAACCCAAGCTTGTTTTCCTCTCAAGAAAGCTTGTGTTACTCTCAAGAAGCTTTATTTCCAAGCCATATTATAACCATGATGTACTTTAGTTTTTTCTCAAGCTCCTTATTCATCTTCTTGACAGCTAGTTCTTGTAATTCCTTCAAAATTTCTTCTTGTACATACATTCCCAAGCTTGCTTGAAATTTCTTAGCTCGACTCCTTGTCAAAGGACCATTTGATAACATCAAAAGATTTTTGTCAGTCCTCTTGTTCGTATCATTATCTCCCTCTTGAAAAAGATTTGCCCTCAAATAGTATTTTATCTTGAATGCAGTTTTCCACTCATCTCTAGGCTTCATTCGAATTTTATGGTATCCACTCATAAGGTCAATTTTTGTAAAGTACCTTGCGTCATGCTGTTCATCCAGCATATCATCAAGTCTAGGAATGGGATGACTATAATTTACCGTAATCTTGTTGACTGCCCTACAATCCATGCACATTCGCCACGAACCATCTTTCTTTGGTACAAGCAAAACTGGTACCGAACATGGACTAAGGCTCTCACGCACCAAACCTTTTTCTAAAAGCTCTTCAACTTGCCTTTGCATCTCCTTCGTTTCATAGGATTACTTCTATACGCTGGTCGTTTTGGAATGGTAGCACTGGGTATGAAGTCGACTTGATGTTCAATCCCTCTTAATGGTGGTAAACCACTAGGAAGCTCTTCAGGAAATACATCACTAAATTCCTGCAACAAAGTCTTAAAATAAAAAGGTAAAGAATCAAGTGATTCTTCATGGTTAGCTAGCAAAGTTTCTTTATACTTAATAAGCAAAATAGGTTGCCCAACATCTAACTCTCTAGCTCTCACATAAAACGTGTGTTTCTTTTTTCCTCATTGCTGATTTTCTCTCACCAATGGGCCATTTATTTGTTTTGTTTCTTTTCGGGCCTCTTTTCCCTCTAGTTTTTTACTCTCACTCACTTCCTTATCATGTTCTCTCTCCCTACCCTTGGATCCCAATTTGGAAGTGTTTGAACTTGTAGTGGCCGAATGCACCTTCTCCTTCTCAAGTATCTTCTTTTGATCTTCATAAACTTCCAAAGGTGATAACAACACTAAAGTCACTTGCATTCCTCCATAGGTAAAGGTATACCTATTTGTGTACCAATCTTGTTGTGTTCTTCTATCATGTTGCCGCGGCCTTCCTAATAACAAATGGCCGGCTTGCATAGGTACAACATCACACATAACCTCATCCTTGTACCAACCAATAGAGAATGGAACTTTCACTTGCTTAGTCACTTTCACCTCTCCAGCATCATTGAACCACTGCAACTTGTATGGGTTAGGATGTTTGAAACAAGTCAATCCTACTTTCTCAACCATGGTATTGCTTGCAGTATTGGTGCAACTCCCTCCATCAATGATAAGTGTACAAACCTTATTATACACCAGGCATCTTGTATGGAAAAGATTCTCTTGTTGATCCAAGCCTTATTCCTTAACTTGAATGTTCAAGGCTCTTCTAATTACCAACATCTCTCCATATTCAGCATTCAACATATGATCTTCTTTTTCTTAATAACCAGCCCCTTCTTCATGAACTTCGGCCAATTCATCTTCCCTATCACTAGGTTCAGGTTCAATTTCCCCATAATGTGTAGCAATCATCACACGCCTATTTGGACATTGTGAAGCAATATGCCAATTCCCCAAGCATTTAAAACACATGATTTCTCTACTTGGAGTAGCTTTGGAAGGCGTTTCCTTTGTCAATTTTTGTGCATTAACATTTGGCCCCTTTGTAGAAGTTGAGGGTGAATTCCTTTGAAAAGAGTACATGGAATCTCCCTTGTAATTTGAAAACCCTTCACTTGAAGTTGAAACTTTGGTATGGTTAGGTTTCATCAAACTTCTACTCTTCAATCTTCTCTCAACCTTCATGGATTTTTCAACTAGTTCCTCTATAGTATTGTATTCATACATCTCTAACTCATTAGCAATATTTGTATTCAATCCTCCAAGGAACCTAGACATCAATCTTTGATCATCTTCTTCAATGTTATCCCTTGCCATGATCATCTCCATCTCCTTGTGGTATTCTTCCACACTCTTTCCACCTTTGATCAATCTCGCCAAATGGTTGTACAAATCTTTATAGTAATGAGAAGGTACAAAACGGGTTCTCATTAACTCTTTCAATGTCTCCCAACCAGGTACGAGTCTCATTCCCTTCCCTCTTCGATTAGTCTTCAATTGATCCCACCAAAAGGTAGCATATCCTTTGAATTCCACGGCTGCCAAGTGGATTTCTTCTCTTCGGAATAATTATGGCACTCAAAAATCTGTTCAACCTTTTGCTCCCACTCAATATACTAACACATTGTTTCTCCCCTCAAAGGAAGGAACCTTCATCTTGATGGAAGTAAGATCATTGTCATGTCGTGGCTAATTTTCTGGCACCTCTTCTTCTTCCTCATGCCTTTCCCTTAGTCCAACCCTTATAGGTAGAAGTCTTTATGGCAATCTCACTAGTGGTGCCGGCTGCTCCCTCTCTTTCATTAAGCGGTTCATGTTTTCAATTAAGGTAGCCATCATCCTTACACTATTTTCTTGCATGTATGTCTCGAAAGTAGCAGGTTCACTTTGGATGTCCTCCTCTTCATCATGTGCACCTCTCCTACTCATGTTTGAAGAATGCAACAAACGCAACATTCACAAAAATAAAGGTTAGTAGCAAACTAAAATTCACACAAGGTGTTTCGCTCTTACATCCCCTAATCTTCTTCTCTGATTGCACTTCAGAACAGGCTCTCCAAATCAAACTCCGTTAGACGTTCAAAGAAACTAGAACCTAATTCCTAGAGCTAGATAGAAAACTTGACAAGTATCTGGAGGCAACACAGGGGAATTTGTGTTACACGATTTAAACTAAGTATCGACACAAGCAAATGATACTTAACAATGTAACAGAATTCAACGTTAGATAAAAAAATTAGAAATAATGAGGTCAATGAAAAAAACGAATTTGGATATAATGAATCAAAACCAACTCACTCTTGGCAAGCTGATTTATGGACCTAATCAATTCTACCCAATCTGCTAGCTTTTAGACTCTAAAACCCACTTCAAGCAATCAATTAGGATGGTATTTAGCTTGCGAGTTGAATTCAAAATAGCCCCTAAGTCTCAATCTTTTTTGAATTGAACCACACAAATTTAGCAAACTAATCTTGAATTCAATCTTGAATTCTTGTCTTTGAAACCACTTCTTTTTTTTTCTCCTTTTTTTTAATTCAATTTTGAATTTTTTTTTCTTTTTTTTTTTTGCTTTTTTGTTGTTAAATTTGAAACACTAAAACAATATTAAGATGGATGAAACTTATGGGGAAAAGAAAACGGAAGACTACTCGCAACTTTGTTCACAAAACGAAAAGATGAAAGACTCAAAACGAAAGACTCAAAACATAAAACGAAAGATGAAGACCCTAAAGAAAACCAATTCTAGACTCAATAAGATGAAATGACACCCTAGATAGAACAGATAGATAAGAATTGCCTATTTTCAGTGCTCTGATACCAAATGGCGCGGAACCCTATGGCAATAAAGGCCTCAAACTCGCATGCACACTTTGATTAAGAATTCTGAAAACGAAAGCAACTCACCTTCTATAACACCCGTTGCTTATGAAAGTAAGAACGCTAATAACGGAAGGATTTTGTAAGGTGGGAATCAGAAAAACGCCACAAAAAAAGTTTAATAAGTATATCTGAATTCCTAATGCAATCCAAGAATTAGATTTTCTCTCCCTAAAACAAGAATCACACGAAATATTCTTGAAAAGAATAAGAATTTTGAAATTATGAATTGAATGATTTCTTACAAGCATATGTTACCCCTTTTATAGTGACACAAATCCAATTCCTAAATAGAAAACAAATCCAATTCCTAACTAGAAAACAAATCATATTCCTAACTAGAAAACAAATCATATTCCTAACTAAAAAACAAATCCAATTACTAACTAGAAAACAAATCTAATTCCTACTAGAAAATAAATCCAATTCCTATGTAGAAAAGGAAATAATTTAGCAAAAATATAGCAAAATTCGTCCAAAATATTTGGCCCACAAAAATAGCCTAAGTTCACTTCCATGCAACCCATACACATGCGGCCTATGCATTCCATGCATGCATAATTCAGCCCAAGCTTGTTTTCCTCTCAAGAAGCTTTATTTCCAAGCCATATTATAACCATGATGTACTTTGGTTTTTTCGCAAGCTACTTATTCATCTTCTTGACAGCTAGTTCTTGTAATTCTTTCGAAATTTCTTCTTGTACATACATTCCCAAGTTTGCTTAAAATTTCTTAGCTCGACTCCTTGTTAAAGGACCATTTGGTAACATCAAAAGATTTTTGTCAGTCCTCTTGTTCGTATGAAAGGGTATAGAAGTTAATTAAAGGGAACAATATGTTTGTAGATTGTTGAATATAACTCACTATTGTGCTTTTTTTTTCGGAAAATAAATATGAGATCACTTAATGGACTATAAAAAATATACTTTAATAAAAAAATATAAATAGGATTCTAGATTTAGAAAAATAGATAACCATAATTTATACTCTATAAAAAGAAATGCGATAATTTTTTGTAATCTCCAATTAACAAAAATAAGAAGAAAATTTATATGACTTAGCACACTTTTTTCCTAATATAGCAATTAGTTTGATATTTAACAATATAGCACATTTTTCAAGTGTTTTTACATATGTGTTCCTATTTTTTTTTTTTAATTTTTATTATTTTTAAAAAATAATATTTTAAAAAATAAAGATAAATAAAAAAATCAAAATTGGTCAAGAGGTTGTTTTGCAACCCACCTCCAGCAACCCCTTTTTGCTACCACCGTCTCCAGCCACCACCACCAGCATGTACCCCACTAGCTGGTAGCTGCTACTCCGACAAGTCTAGCCTGTCAAGATTGTTGTCATCAGTTGTCGGTGGCCACCTCACTCACAGGTCAAAGTGAGCTTTTTGGAAAAGAAAAATTTTGTAGAATTTTTCATCCAAGTTTTTAAGAGTCTTCGACGACCTAATGACAACGATTTCGGTGTCAAACGACTCAGCTTCTCGCGCTCTTTCAGATCTGGTATGGTTTGGTCGGTAATGTCGCTGTTTTTTGGTGATCGTTGTAGTATATTTTACGTATTTTGGTCCATACAAAGGAGTCACGAAAAACTAAGGCTATATTTGAAATCTATGAGACGGTAGCTTTTTGATAACATATCATTTGTTAAGTTTCATCACCGTTGTAATTTTTCGGTGGCCGGTGGCGGCTATGGTTTTTCAACAAAGAAGATGAAAATGACATGGTTGTATTTATGGTTTCGATTACTTTTAACTGAATTATATTGAAGTTTACTATATTTTATCGAAATTTACTAAATTGTATTGACATTATCTAAATTATATTGAAGCTTACTCAATTGTATTAAAGTTTACTGAATTGTTTTGAAGTTTACTAATGTTGAATTGTATAAAAGTTTACCGAATTGTATTAACGTTTACTGAATTGCAATAATTATTGATTTATACTAATTTATATTTTTCTACCAATTTTTATTGATTTATACTTATTTTTATTTATTGTACTTATTATACTAATTTATATTCATTGTACTGAATTATATTGATTTCTATTGATTTACACTATTTTCTATTCATTATACTGATTCTAATGATTTATACTAATTTCTACTGATTTTTTATTCATGCTACTGATTTGTATTATTTTTTACTGATTTGTGTTAAATTTTAATAATTTGTATTGGTTTCCTTTTATTCTACTGATTTGTATTGATTTATACTGATTTCTATTAAATACTTGTAATCGGTTGAAATTTATTTTTGTCATCGATTTGTATTTAATCGGTAGAAACAGTTTTGGCCATAACTTTTGTCACAGGTGTCAGAATGACTATTATGACCACTTAAATGTCGTTTAAGCTTCCAAAATGCCTTTGAAGTTTTATCCTATATTTTTTAGTGTGTTCTTGAACTTTTTATTGCTTTTCCTGAATACTACTGATTGTTACTAATAATGATTGTTACTAATAATAATTCTTATTGAGTCTTATTGAATTTTATTTATCGATTCTTATTAAAGCTTATTAATTGAAATTTAGCAATTTGTCAATTTCATCTTTTCTAACTGGATGAAACCCTGGCCACCAGCCTAACCTAATAGTTGCCTAACCGAAAAAGTCCACAAAATTGACCAAACATACCAAATCTGAAAGAGCTCAAGAAGATGAATTATTTGACACCAGAATTTGGGCTATAGGAATGTTAGAGGGTGGTAAAAAATGTGACGGAAAATTTTGTAGTTTTTTGTATATTTGCTGTCAACCGAACTTTGACTGGCGCGTGAGACGGCTACCTAAATTCGACGACGTAGATCTTGACAATGATGGACTCACCCAGATGTCAACCTTCCGTCAGTGGGGCGCGTGTTATTGGTGGTGGCCAAAGACGGTTGTGTTATCAGTTCAAAGCGGCTCTCGAGAAAAGCTCAAAAGGGTTGTCATTTTTTAATTGTTTTTCTTTTTTTATAAAAAAATTATTTTTTAATTCTAGCAATTTTTTGCTTTTTTTTTTTCTAATACGTTATGATATTTTATTAATAACTAAATTATGTGATATTTTATTACTAACTAAATTATATTTATGTCATTTTGTTAAATGTCAGAAGTAAGAAAGTGATTAACAAAACAAAGAAGAAGATGATGATACCCAAATGTGGAGAGTGCGATATGAATTTTGTTCGGTTGAACCAACTCTCTGCTCTCGGACCATAGATGATGCTATTATTTGAATTATTATTATTACTATTATTAATTGTTATTATTATGAGTAATTATTTTTATATATTCATTTTTATTATATATGAATGATAATTCTTGTATCTTCACATCACATTAGAGTTGCTCGTAATTAATCAACCCTCTTTTGAATAAAACAACATATTTCTCTTTAACAACAATTAATGTGTTTCATGAGACTATTATTTTAACTATTAACTATTACAAGATGAATTTTTTAGTTAAAAATCAATTCAACATAAAATAATAAATTACTATCAATGATTAACTATTTATATAATTAATAAATTAAAATAAATAAAAATATAAATATTATAAATTACTTAACACAAATATATCATGTGACTTCTATTTTATAATAATAATATATATATTGTTGTTTTCTGGTCAACGAATCGCGTATATATTATTGTTTTTGAATACTCGAGAAAATTAGTAGTTTATTGAGAAACATTATTCATAGCAATCCACTTCCATTGCCATTATATTATTGTTTTTGAATAAGTCAACATTCTCTATACTAGCTAAAAACAATATCATAAGTGCAAAATGTGTGCATTAAAATATGTAAATGCAATTAGTTTTTTTAGTTAAAGGAAAATTTATAATTTCCAAACCGGATTTCAACCTTCTTCCAATTTTCCCTAATTTTTGGAATTTTTGGGTTCATAGAAATTCTCTTTAAATTAAATTAATTTTAATTAATTAATTTATAATTAAACCGGAGCTATTTTCTTGAATCAAATCAATTTTGAATCCTGAACCAAACCAGACCAATTTAAACCAAATCAGCCTGGGACTAGTTTGATTCAGAAACAAAACTTTTTTATACGCCTAAACACTGCGTTTCCAACGTGTATTCCCTTTCTTCATCACAAACAAAACGAAGAAAAAAAAAAGAAAATTAGAAAATAGAAATCAGTAGGAAGGACGAAGGGAATGGATGAAGAAAAGAGGAGGCTTCTTTATTTATCATTTTTTGTAACAGAAAATGGAGTGTGGAAGGAGGGTCGTGTGTGGTGTACGAAGGGCCTGGCGTGCAGAAAATGATGAAAGATGAGAGCTAGAGGTCCTCTATCGTAGAGAAAAAGAAAGAATCTGGTTGGTTGGGCAATATAAAATCAAAGAAGTAATAAAAAAAAACGGGGGGGCTGGAAGGAATTTCAGAAAAATCAAAGAGAGAGCTCCATTGTGAGGGGGAAAGAAAAACCAAAGCAAGAAAGATGAGAAGATTGGCATAAAGAGGGAGGAAAGCTTCATCAATAGCTGGATCCTCTTCTTTAAGGTCAAAAAACCCACACTGATTTTAAAAAAGAAAATAAAAAACAAAGTTATGAAAATCAAAACCCGTTTTGAATAGCTTGAACTCCAAAACCCATTTGTATCCTAAAATCGATTTCGGCGGAGCCATTGGTTTGCGAAGGAGCCTTGGAAGTCTCTAGCCAAAACCATTTCAGTTCTAAGCTTGGATTCAAAGTTTGAGGGCATTCGGTAACATACAATTCCTTTTTCTTCTTTATTGTTTCACTTATGATTATATGTGTTCCTTCGAGAAACTGGCATATTGTACATTAACTTTGGAGCCTGATTGAGTAATGAGATGATTTGGGTTTGCTTGTGTTTATGTTTAAACTGTTGTTGTTATGGTTCCAATTTCTTTTTGTGTCTGTTGCATATTGTGTCGTGGGTCTCGATTTGCTTGATACTTAAACATGATTTTGTAAAGGGATAATTATTTATAGGTTTCTAAAGTTTTGCATCATATACTCTGGGGTCCTTGTATTAATAAGTCATTCAAGTTTTAAAAATTGTACTATTAGGTCCTTCCATCCAGAAACGCCGTTAGTCAATTGAAAAAATCAAACGATTTGGATTAAATTTTTAAAAATGGACAAAATTACCCTTTGGTTTATTTGAATCGGACCAATGCTAATTAAACCCAATCTTTAAATCAAACCCTTTCTTCTTTAAATCAACCAAAAAAAAAACCCTTTCTTCTTTTATTGCCACCAACAACATATAATTCACGACTTTCTTTCTTCCTTTTCATCCGTTCCATTTGTTTCGTTTCTCATATGTTTCCCAATCGTCAGTTCGCCACCATTACCAATGCCTCATCTCCTCTCCATCATCTTCAACTCTCTAGTTTTTTTTCAACTCTAGTTCTCTATCATCACTAACCGGCCTCTCTTCTTTCTATTTCTTTAATTTTTGTTAATGGATCTTAACTTTCTTTTTTAGGGTTTCTAAATTTGGGGGTTTTTAATTTTCCAATCATAATCATTAATCCCCAGCCGCCTCCGGCCAAGGAAGAGGTGAAGCTGACTGAACCGGAGAAGGCAGAGGAGAAAGCTGAGGTGAAGGAGGAAGAGAAAACACCAGATGAAGCCAAAACTGGGGAGGCTGAGACATCAACCCCAGTACCACCGGCGGCAGCAGAAGTGAAGGAGGAAGAGAAAGTTGAAGGGGAAGAAGAGGAAAAGGCTGAAGTGAAAGAAGAAGAAAAAGAAACCCTTTTCTTAAGGTTTTTAAAATTCTTTTTCTTTTCTGTTTTCTTAAGAACAATCTCCCTTTCAATTTCGAAATTAATTTTAAATTGAGAGAGATTAGGGTTGGATTTTCTGTAAGAATTTTAATTTAAGGTTAGAAATTTATATGGAGATTCTGGAATTTCATTTTCTTGTTAGATTCAAACTAAGGGCTTAAAGATTAAAGATACTTCTGCTTTTTTTTTTTTTTTTTCTGAGTTAATCTTCCTGTTTGTCTTTCTTGGCCAGCAACCTTTGTGAGTTGCAGTCATGGTTACTATATTCTCTACTTTGTTTGACAATGGTAAATTTGAGCCTCTCTTCTATTAAATGATGAACTAATATTCTGAAATTTACTATTCTTCTTGTGCTTTTTAATCTACAAGACGATAATTTGTCAAGTAAAAATCAGAATATTCTTCCTACGCTTTTTAATCTACAAGACGATAATCTACAGCCGTAGTTACTGTATTCTCTACTGTGTTTGTTATGGTTGATTTAAATGAAGAAATGGTTTGATTTAAAGATTGGGTTTAATTAGCATTGGTCTGATTCAAATAAACCAAAGGGTAAGTTTGTCATTGTTTAAAAATTTAATCTAAATCGTTTGACTTTTTCAATTGACTAACGGCGTTTCTGGAGAAAAGACCTAATAGTACAATTTTTTAAACCTGAAAGATCTATTAATATAATTTCCAAAATAAAAGGACCAGAGTATATTATGCAAAATCTCAAGGACCTATAAATAATTACCCCTTTTGTAAAAGCAAGTCTTAGTATCACTGTTTTGGGACCTTTGTCCAAAAGAAAAAAGTGTAAAATGTGTATGGGTATTATGAGAAGAATTTGTTTCTTCTGAACTTCCTTTCAATCAATAAAAACTCATACTCAAGTTTGAAATCCAGCTGCCTTGTTTTGTTATTCTTTTAAGCAATTTGCTATTTTATGAAATGTGGTTTTGATTGTCTTATTTTCATTTTCTGAATGTAGAATATGCTTCTTGTTTTCTTTACATGCTTAGTTAAACTTATGTTAAAATGTAAGAATAAAAATAAATGGCATTTAGTTTGAGAATATACATGTTGGTATTAATTAAACATTAGGTATCAAATAGTATTTTTCCATGAAAATAAAAATGTTAGATTTAAGGACCTTTTTGCATTTTGTCATGAATATAGGGACCTATTAGAAATTTTTCATGGATTTTAGAATTGTTTTGTAATTTTTTATGTTTTATGTGTTTTTCGTGAATATTAGATAAATTAGGGGCTGTTTGTTGTTTTAAATATTTTTATATACTTTCTTTTAACTTTTAATGTATGTGGAGTATTTTAAAGATTTATATTTCTGTTAAATATTTATCGGTTAGAATATAATTAAATTACCAATAGTTTGTAATTATCTTCTACTAATCAGAGAAAGAATAATTAGATTAGAGTGCGGATGTCTTACTTTATTATAATTTGCTTTTCCACACTTTTACTATTTAATGAATGTTTATTTATTTGTTGCACGAATATCTATAAATCATTGATTAGATACATCGTTACTAAATAAGAATAATTTTTTCCTATATAATATAATACTCCAACTTTATCCCATTACTAGAATCATTATTTATAAAGAAATAATACTCCTATATTTTCCACGAAAATTATTTTAAAAATAATAAAAGAATAAGTTTCTACTTTCCTACAAAAATTAATTAAAATCTAATAAATATATTAGTTTTTAATTAAATTTCCTACTTTTCTATCAATCATCGAAAATAAATATAAGAATAATTTCCTACTTCCCTATAAAAATTAATAAAATCTAATAAATATATAAGTTTTTAATTTAAATTTCCTACTTTCCTACTAATTACTCGAAATAAATATAATATAAAATAAGTTCCTACTTTCCTACAAAAATTAATTAAAATCTAATAAATATATACATTTTTAATTAAAATTTCCTACTTTCCTACCAATCACCGGAAATAAATATAAGAAATAAATATAAGAATAAGTTCCTACTTTCCTATAAAAATTAATTAAAATGTAATAAATATATAAGTTTTTAATTAAAATTTTCTACTTTCCTACCAATCATCGGAAATAAATATAATATAAGGATAAATTCATACTTTCCTACAAAAATTAATTAAATCCAATAAATATATAAGCTTTTAATTAAAATTTCCTACTTTCCTACCAATCACCGGAAATAAATATAAGAATAAGTTTCTACTTCCTATAAAAATTAATTAAAATCTAATAAATATATAACTTTTTAATTAAAATTTCCTACTTTCCTACCAATCAGCAGAAATAAATATAATATAAGAATAAGTTCCTACTTTCCTACAAAAATTAATTAAATCCAATAAATGTATAAGTTTTTAATTAAAATTTCCTACTTTCCTACCAATCACCGGAAATAAATATAAGAATAAGTTCCTACTTTCCTATAAAAATTAATTAAAATTTAATAAATATATAATTTTTTAATTAAAATTTCCTACTTTCCTACCAATCACCGAATATAAATATAATATAAGAATAAGTTCATACTTTCCTACAAAAATTAATTAAATCCAATAAATATATAAGTTTTTAATTAAAATTTCCTACTTTCCTACCAATCACCGAAAATAAATAAAAGAATCAATTTCTATTTTCCTATAAAAATTAATTAAAATCTAATAAATATATAAGTTTTTAATTAAAATTTCATAGTTTCCTACCAATCATTGAAAATAAATATAATATAAGAATAAGTTCCTACTTTCCTAAAAAATTAATTAAATCCAATAAATATATAAGTTTTTAATTGAAATTTCCTATTTTCCTACCAATCACGAGAAATAAATATAAGAATAAGTTCCTACTTTCCTATAAAAATTAATTAAAATCTAATAAATATATAAGTTTTTAATTAAAATTTCCTACTTTCCTACCAATCACCGGAAATAAATATAATATAAGAATAAGTTCCTACTTTCCTACAAAAATTAATTAAATCCAATACTTAATCAAATCCAATATTTTTTTACAAAAATTAATTAAATCCAATACTTTCTTACAAAAATTAGGTCTTTTATCGCAGTTCCCTACTTTCCTACAGGCTCTCATCGCAGTTCCCTCTCCACTAATGTAGGAAAAGTCTCAACCAAGAATTACTAGGTCTTTTATATGGGTTAAGTTAGGGTGATGGTTACAAAAGGAATAGATAATGTAAGGCTAGAGAATAACAAGAAAATAAATTTTTACATTTAACTACAAAAGATGGATGCACAATGCAATTACCTTTAGTATTTAAGTGGCGATTAATGCAACTCTCAACAAAGAAACAATACTAAACCAGAATTGTAACTCTACAAATAAAATTGCAGTTCTCTTTTCTTCTTTTTTTTTCTTTATTCTCTCTTTTTTTTTTAAATTTTTTTTTCTTTTTTTTTTTTTGTTTTGTTAACATTTGCAAACCCAACAGAAGTTTCGCAATTAATGTAACTTCATCATTTTTTTCAATAGAAAACTAAAATTTACGCAATTAGTTACAAATCACATAAGCCATGTGGGCTATTTATTCCCAAAAACTAAACTAAAAAATAATAATATTAGCAGAAATGAATTTTACGCCAAATCTTAATAACTTACATATGCATGCTCAACAATAATCAAAAAGATAAATTTTCTTGTTCAAGGGTGGTAGGCAAATGGCTTTTTGAGTTATATGATTATATTATGGGTTATGAAAGAAATTGGAAGCACGCATGGCTAGAAGGGGTAAAAAGAACGGTAACGTCAATGTAGGAAAACGTAAAAGAGATTAATGAATTGAACAAAGAACGTCTAGATCATTTCCAAAGTTGAAACTCACCTAGGATTTCGCCTTAGGGGACATAGAAGAAAAAACTAGTATTCAGAAGCTATTATAATTTTTGCTTCGAAAAATTGCTCTAAAAAACATGTGGCGAAAGAAACTAAGTTTTAAAAAACCAATTTTAAAATTCAAAGTGTAAACAATTTAAATTGAGAAACACGAGTGCAATAACGGTCAATTTCAAGTATGGTTTCCGCTCACTAAGTCTTATCGTCTTAGGTTCTCACAACGGTCAAACTAAGTTCCAAAGCAAAGTTCAACTCTCTAGACTTCCTAAGAGTTCCAAATCATGTTTAAAGACACAAATAAACTCAATTGAAAAATCCCAAAAATTAGCTCAACACATCAAATATGCTAAAATATTACTCAAAAAATTAACATGGGATAAGTGCTTAAGTAACTCAACTAATTCAGCCTAAAAGTCTTAAGTTTTTATCAAAAATTAAGTATATGGCAGCAGTAGGAATACTCAGAAAATGTTATCAAATGCCATAACTAAAGGTGTAAAAACTTGGCAATAAGAAGCTATAAGGCATAGCAATCGAATAACAAACAGTAAGCTCAAAAATCTCAGCAAAAAGACCAATTTTAAATCCCCTCCCCACACTTGTATCACACTTTGTTCTCAATATGGACGAATACAATCAAACAACCAAGGGAGACTCACAAACAATGAAATTAAAAAGAGTGAGAGTAATGGATACTGCCCTATTTTCGCTCTGAAAATTTTGCAAATAGACCTCTCCACACTTACTTGCCTACACCTGCTTAATGAGCTACTGCCTTACTTTTTTTTTTTTATGCTGCAAGGGAATAAGTGCAAGTGCAAAACAAGGAAAACAGAATGCAAGAAATAATCTATTCAACATTTCATCTCAAAATCTCAAGTTAATTATAAAGCACAGTGGTCAGACTAAATGCGCCATGAAAGTTGAATAGAACAATTGAGCAGCCAACTTAAACAAGTAATTGATCTTAAATAATTGAACTCCAAAAATCTTATCAAAACTAAATCAATACTTGTCTTTTGCAAAAATGCACACGAAGTCAAATTATGAGAAGTTGGAAATATGATCATTAAAATTGGAACCAGAAACGCGACAAAAATAGAAATTAAGTCGAAGCAAAAACAAATTCCTATCACATAACATACTATCAGGTGTAGGAGCAAAAATGAGGCATTCAATTTCTAATGTGAAAAATGGTATTACTGGTAACTCTTCGTACCTAAAGCAATAGTCACCAAGATGAAAATGCAATAAAAAAATGCTCAAATACAAGTTAATACCTCTTTATTCTCAATCAACAATATCCTTGTAAAAACAACAATATTCCGGGGAACTTTCCACTAACAGTTAAACTAAGATTAACATTAATTTGCATCTCAAAACTCAATTCCAGCAATATGATGACTTCACAACAATAAGCCTTTTTTTTTCAAATGAAATAATAATTTTTATCCCAAAGTCAGCATGTAATCCAGTGTTTGTAATCATAAAGCAGTACCAAAATGTAAGATGCACATGCCCTTATTATTTTGTGATCACTAGCCCTTGAATTAAAAATCACAATTTACAGTGCGATGACACAATGTCCATTCTGGGTAAGCAAATACTATGCATCACAAAATTAAGCTTAACAATTAAAATTGCAATTTAATGAAATCCCAAGAAAGAGAAGACCAATTAGTAGACACGGATAGGAAATTAACCTGTAGAACAAGGTTCTGATCATTTGGTCCTTGAGTGGAGATAATCTAGTCCCTGGCTACAGTGCCAAAATTTGATGGGTGTCGAATCCACCAAAAATAAAATATGCTCTCCTACAAAACAAAACTTGTAAATAGGGTGAGAAGAATCGAACCTTAGGGATTAGCTGACAGTAAATAACCAGATTTGAAATTAAAAACAAATAAAGTAAAGAGGGGCATTAAAAATCGAAAAGAGATTAATTGAAAAAAATTAAAATAAACGATAGAATTTAATAATAACTGAAACGATGAGAAACGAATTCATTTAAGGAATACCGCGACGCGAAGTTCGATTCGATTGAGCATTGATTTCAAGAATGGTTCCTTGATCCAAAATACAGATAAGTTATAGCCAGAAAGAACGTTGACCCAACCAATTCTACTATAATAATAGGTTGCTAAGATACGATCTAATAACAACGCCTAATTAACTAGCAATCCTAAGTACGACGAAAGGTTTAACCGTTAATTGCCTTACAATCTATTAGAGCCCTACCCAGATTAACAGAAACTATGAGCATCCATTTAAATCTGATTCTATTCTTCCTTAACATAACCCAAAAGGTTCTACCCGATCAGATTATATTAATCACTACTCTATCAATCTAACCAAACAATTACGGATTTGATTCTATCTAATAGCCATGGAAACTGCTATCAAACAAACAACGGGCCCTGTTAATTCATTCAATAGAATTTCGCTAAGGCTTATATTTTCCCAATAAATCAGAGAAAGAATATAAATGCAATTTAGGTTAAGAAATTCAATTAAGTTTAGCAATCTCACAATCAAAATCAAACTTCTACTTCTAGCGTTAACTGAACAAAGAGAATTAACCACGCATGACTACGATAGAAAACATGATGAAAAAGATGAAAAAATTGCGAAATCAGCTGTTCAAGAACACCAATCTCGTAACCCTAGTTTTAGTGGCAAGAAGTGTGTATAAAAAGCCCTAAAATTAACTTAAATACATCTCAAAAGGTCGGGTCAACTAATATAATAATAGGACCCACTAAAATTGATAATAAATCGGTCTTCCGTGCTTTACAACGAGCAGAAATAAACCTTGAGATGTTTCGAGCCAGCAGCCCTTTTAAAACAAATTGCGTCTCTCATTTTCCGCTTAGTTTCGCCCACGGCTAAAAATCAGATTACCTTGTTCTTTGCATTTCGAAAAATTCTGCAGCTTCAATATTTCATCAAAACGCTTCAATTATACTCCTTTTCACTCTATTCACGTCAAATCTAACTTTCCTAGCACAAAAGTAATAAATCAACTAAAACTACATTTTTAAGCACAAATAAAGCAAAATCAACACAAATATAGCAATAATTAATTTTCAATTTTCAATTAATTTTCGGTTAACCGGCGGTTCACGTACGGGCGGTTCACGTATGGTTCACAATTCTTGGCGGTTACGGTTTGAAAAATTACTGAACCTTAATCGGACCGTTGACTGACAGGTTACAGTTCCGGTTCCGGTTCGATCGGTCATGGTTCATCGACGGGCAGGCCAATTAGGCAACGGGACAGACCTGGCGGGCCCAGCGGGCCTAACCGGCGTATTGCCAAGTCTAATCCAATCTTGCCATCTTAAAAGTATTAATAGTAGTTCCATGTTATTAAGTGAAAGGGTTCCCGTTAAAATCGAAATCCAATAGAGAAGACTTAAAAATCCAGGCTTTAAATTCATGTGAACGAGCTATATGAAAAGAATAATATCTATGCTACTAATCACTAGAAATTAGTGCATTAAGATTTTCTAACACCAACCATTTTACATCCTCTCCATACTTGTTAACATCCAGGTCATTTCACAAAAGTTTGCATAGCTAAATTTGTGGACTAGCATACATAAACGTGATAAACCAATTATTAGAATTATGCATAAATATTTATAAGTAACTTAAGGATGCGTCT
>CANUEY010033962.1:0-19145 GCA_948099555.1 Croton setiger
ATATATATATATATATATATATATATAATAAATCAATGTAATAAATTAGATATTTAGCCCACATTAGAATTAACTTTTAAATTAATTCCAACAATTCTCTTGCTCAGTTACATAATAATTTGTCAAATGGGCATATTTGGAGTATTATATGAAGATTAAAAATTTCCCCAAAGATAATGGAGTTTTTGTGGAGGGTTGCAGAAAATATTATCCCATCTAAAGCAAATTTGTAATTAGAGGAGTGATTTTGGATCAATAATGTTTGTTTTGCTCTAATCTTGAAAGTTCTGATCATACACTTATTAATTGTTCGCGAGCACAAAACTGTTGGAGGATGGCCCTTGATTTTTGTTCAGCTATGGAATTCAGTTTCTATGCAATTTATATTCAGGTATGGTCAAATTTTGGTATGGAGGCTACCGAACTGTTTGCTTTCACTGCTTGGTACCAATGGGTTCAAGAAATGATCTTCTTTGGTCTTCAAAGTCAATTTTTAGCAATAAGCTAGTGTTAGATGCTGCTTTGCACTTGACGAGCTAGAAATCTTTATCTTGTACTCGAAATTCCTCTTCTCATTCTTTTGCTAGTTCTTTTCAGTAAGACAATAACTTACTAACATTGATCAAGGGAGTCTTTTGCTTTTGTGGATGTTGTTCCCTTTCTTATAGAGGACTGCTCCAGTTTTGGGGCATTAGTTAAGACAACTAAAAGTGTTTTATCTAGAGCTATCTCTGGTTTTACAGAACAATTGAAAAGATGCTACCATTGTTAAAGCTCTGATTTTTGGTTCGGCTTGGTTTACATTATAGACAACATGGCTTTAGATGGTTTCATTTTCATAAATTGTGGGGTTCGTTATTCGTTCATATTTCATTGATTTGTTAGAATTTGCATTATTAATTAATGATTGTAAGTTGGTTAGATCGTAAAACTTTGAATGGAAGTGCTCATACACTTATTAGAGCTTCTATTCGATTTTTTCATCTAAACGTTTGGGAGAGTTTTCTCAATGTTCTTGCTTCTCATTATTTTTCATTAATGCATTTGATTTATTACCTTTAAAAAAAATGTTATTAATTAGTATTGTATTTGACATTAGAAGAAATGAGCTCTTATGAGTTTCTTTTTTTCTATTTTTTATTTTGTATAATTTATTAGTTTGCATTTGCATTTATTCTTCTAGCCATTTTGAATATAGAAAAACAATTATGAATCTTGTTTATTGAGCTATGGTTGTTGATTTGTGAAATCCCTTCTTCATTTGTGTGTGATGATGATTGTTGATTGATTTCAATACTTTTAGTGTCCTTTCTTATGGTTGGCTAGTTGTAATGGAAGAGATATGGAGGCCACGAAGATGGAGATTTGAAGATTTTTCTGAATTCTGCTATTTTCTTTTTTTTTTTAATTTTTGTAGTTAATAAAAAATAATAAATATTAAGTTAAGAAGAGCAATTAACAATATAACATATATGTGTGCTGAGGAGTCTCTCATTTAATAAAATAATGTCGTTCATCCAGAGGGTAATAAGTAAGATAAAATATATTTTATTATTTAATGGATAGACAGAGTGATAAAATAGTTTGGTGGAGCCAATCGATAATGATATAAGAGCAACTATACCAAAATAGAGTGACGAAATAGTAATTATGGCCAAATATTAGTGATGAAATTATAATTTTACCAATTTAAAAAAGTAATAGTGTAAGATATGTAAAAAAAAGTACTCTATAAGTAAAAAA
The DNA here is from genome assembly GCA_948099555.1 of Croton setiger. Taxonomy (NCBI): domain Eukaryota; kingdom Viridiplantae; phylum Streptophyta; class Magnoliopsida; order Malpighiales; family Euphorbiaceae; genus Croton; species Croton setiger. Next base: position 1,744 of record CANUEY010033962.1, read on the forward strand.
AAAATAAAAAAAAGCCTAAATCATAAATTAACAAAAAACTTTTATGTTTTTTCTGAATTGAAATTCGAACTTATGTGTGCATAGATTAACACTCCAAATATGATTTTTTTCAGCAAATAAACTCAAACTCTCTCAAACTAGTGTGTGAAATACACGCAATATTTAAAGAATCAAAACTATAATTTTAAGGTTTATCTGAATCATTCTTTCAAAAACAAGGATCAAAATGAAAATTTTTATCTCCTTCCTCGTCTGAAACAAAAACTAGTAGGCCCACTCATCGAAAAAAACTAGCATCTTTTTTTGTGCTTTTCTTGTTTTTGTTAACAATCCTTAATTTAGAACATCCATATTTAAAACCAACACCAATGGATCTCTCTTACCCTCAATTAAATTTTATTTGTTTATTTTCTATACATTTTCTTTCTTCAAATTCATTGTAGAGCATATTTTAATCGAGACATGTCCTGAATGTTTTTAATTACAAACATTCTTTCTCATTCCAATTTCTAAGATTTATTTTATTTTCTATTATAGGCTTATACTCTTTCTGTTTTTTGAGTTGGAAAGATACAGTTTTTATATATATTTTTAGGTGCTTGTTGTTTCAATTTTTTTAGTGTTAGCACATAATCTTTCGATTTTAGTTGTTATTGCAACTAAATAGGAAGACTATGTCTTTTTTTATTTGCAAAATATGCTAGTTTTTCCCTTGAGTTGGCTCTTGGTTTTCATTTCAAATAAAGAATGAGATGGAAATTTTCAATTTAATCATTCCTTTTGAATGATAGATTCAAATGAACTTTAAAATTATAGTTTTGATCCTTCAAATAGTGCGTGTATCTCACGCACTAATTTAGAAGAGGATGAGAGTTTATTTGCTGAAAAAACCGATATTTGGAGTGTTAAATTATGCACGCGTAAAATTAGAGGTTGCATTTAGAGAAAACATTAAAATTGAGGTGTGAATTTACAATATGGGCAAAAAAAAAAAAAATTGGAGAAAGTTAAATATACTCCTTATCTAAAACCCATAACCCTAGTCGTCTCCTGCACTAAACCTACATCAAAAAGTTGAAATAACAATATAAACACTTCTAGTAGTGTTTCTTGGGCGAACCACTGTAACCGATCGACGAGGAGACAAGAATCGACAATCTTCTTCCTCTCAGAGGTAAGCTGTAGTTTCTATTTCTATTAAGTCGTCTTCTTGTTCGTCTTAATCTGTTAGGGATTTGATTGTTTAGATTAGGAATTACATTCAATTTGGGGTCTGGACCCGACTCTTCTAACTCAGCTGCTAATTTAATTTTATTCTTCATTCCCAATTTCCTGAAATTAAGGGAGCAGCCCGACACTTGGGTACTTTACGTTTCCATCCCTTTGCTTTTCCGCATCGCCGAATGGCAATGGCTGAACGTTTACGTGAATATATTGAATTTCATTGATGAAAATATTCTTTAGTCAACTGAAGGGTGTATAAAATTATTTATCTTTAGGTTGTAACTGGTGGAAATTTAAGTTTCTTGATTTTCATTATTGATAACCTTGATTTTAGTAGCTACCAGCTGATTCTTTTGTTTTTTTCGTTTTGGATTCAGCTGCAATAAGATTAACTTGCAAGGTTGCTGTATTGTCATCTTAAACAATAGTAAATGGATTTTGATGAATATGATTACCTGGAGAAAACAGTTGAAAACCCTGAAGCTCATAAGGCGAAGGAAACTGCCAATGGTGGTGGTGCTGGTGATGATGATGCCATAAAATCTGGGGATAAAGAAAGCAGCCGAGGTTCAAAACATAAGAGCAGTGAGAAAGATGACGGTGATGATGACCGTCATCGTTCAAAACGTTCAAAATCTGGAGATGAATCTCGTGATTATGACAGGCATAAGGAAAAGGGTTCATCTCGTCATCGTTCGCCATCCAGAGATGGTGAGAGGGACCGACATCGGAGTAGCCGGGAACATAGAGACCGAGATAGAGAGAGAGAGAAGGGTAGGGATAAGGAGAGAGACAGGGATAGAGAGGAGAGAAGTGAGAAAGAGAGAGACAGAGATCGAGATCGGGTGCGCGACCGCGATCGTGACAGGAGGGATCGAGATCGTGATAGTGAAAAGGACAAGGAGAAGGAAAGGGAGAAAAGGGAAAGAGAAAGGGAAAAGGAGGGGTCACGTCGAAGCAGTAGTCGATCAGAAAGGCATCGAGATGATCTGGATGAAAAGGATAGAGAGAAGAGCCGTGACAGAGAGAAGAGCCGTGACAGAGAGAAGAGCCGTGACAGAGAGAAGAGTCGTGATAGAGAGAAGAGCCGTGATACGGAGTACAGAGAAAGAGAAAAGGAGAGGGAGTCAAGGGAATGGGAACGAGAAAGCAGGTATTCCTTATTTCATTATTGTACTTATTGCTGCTATACTTCAAATGTCAATACTTGCTTAACTACCAAAATGTTTGGTTTATGCTTTTTTTTTGTCTTTTTTTGTTAGTATCCTACTTTTCTCTCGATGCTGAATGATAATGAACTTCACATTTTTAGTTGTTTGTTGGTGATTCATGAAATAGAATGTTTATTTTACTGTATCATTTCATTTAATGGAGAGAACTCATGGACATTGAAAGTTGCTGCCGTGCAATATTCCTCTCCTGTTGGTGACATTGAGGAATGTCTTGCGCTAGATTATAACAATGTATGGAAAAAAAAAAAAAAGAAATCAGGACAACTACCATATTTTCTGTAATTTTATACTTGTGGATTCCTAGATTTCACTAGATTGTGCTTGCTTCTTATCCTGTTCCTATTCTTTTGTCTGGGTCACATCTTCCCCATCAGCAGAAAGAGACATGCATGCAATTTGTGCAACTTCATTTTAAAGCTCATTTGAGATACCTTCCACTCATTTTTGGGGATTTTTAAGGGAGTAGTCTGGGGATGTAGATGCAAATATTTTTTGGCATGTATATAACCAAATTGACCGAGCCCAAATCAGTTGGATGAGTCAGAAAGGAGTATTAAGTTTTATGATTGACCTCTGTCTAATTAACACTCTAATCTAATGATCGGTTATTTGACCTGGCTGGTGTTTATTGGGGTTCAAAAAGATATTGAATTAAATTATTGGTTCCTGTTAATTATTTATTCTCGTGGAAGGCGACTGCCCTGCTTTGTTTGGTTCATTTGCATGATAGAGTTCATAATAGTACTAAATTAGGGTATGTGGCTTTGCAACCTGGTCAACTGCTGTGCGATTCCATTGCCCTTCCCAATCAATCTTATGTCCTTTCTTTTGTGGAGGGAATGTGACTATGAGTTCTTGCCTCTTTTAGATGAGGGTGGGATTTCTGGGTACACTGGTATAGGGGAATTTTTTGTTATCTGGAAGATAAGCTTGTCTAGCTCTTAGACTTTTCAGATTTGCACATCTTTGATTGATAATATCTCAGGGTAACTTTGCGAAGTATCTAGGTGTTAAATGTGTTAAGTACATGGCCTTCACTTGACAGTTGGGGATTCTTTCTTTTGATATGGATAAACATACCTGATCAAGTCTTCTGAACTCTGACTGACATGATGATAACAGTTGTAATATAGTACTTTGGATCAACGTATGTTCCTGTGGTGATTTAGAAGTGTTTCACCAGTTACATGCAGAAGTTCTTGCATTGCTCACTTGTGTTCTAATAGCGAACTGTGGAGATGCTGGCTTCTTATATTTAGGGCCCTCTCATGTTTTTTCCCTCCACCCTTTGCACATAGCTTTCATGTCCAGCTGCTTTGCCTGATCATGAACACTATGTTGCATGGAATAACACACAATTTGAAGGTGATCCATCTTCTCTAATTCATGGCTTTTTGTTGTCCATATCTTTTATCAAGTGCAATTTTGCAAGTCTAAAAGGATATATATATATCTATACTATGGCTCACTAAAATTTAAAACTAATAGCTTTTGAGTTACATAGTTACTTATGATATTACATGTCTTGAAAATTCTGAATATTGAACATCAGATTCTGGGAATCGCAGATGTGCTAGAGCAATCTTCAGATGGTCTTTCTGGCATTGGGGCCAGGCACAGGAATTCAGTTCATGGGTTATATATGTTTCTTCATAGGCTTTGTGGAATCATCTAATACCTAGCACTGCAAGATTGGGTTCAGTGTTGAGGTTTTCCTGGGGTGGTGATGGCATCTGTGGTTTCCATTATCCTCCTCCTTTAAACTTAGTTTCTTAATTATATCTATTCTGTTGCAGAAATGCTGGTGAGAGTGATTGGCTTTGCTTAAAAGAAGTTCTTCATCTTCTGATGCTATTGGGGAAATCAGAGTTCAGTGTGCTAAGACTGGCCTCTATCTGGCCCATGTTTCTCTGAACATATTATCTTATCAGTTGATTGCGTATCTTAAACATTTAGGCTTTAGATGAAGGGTGTTGTCCATCAAAGTTAAGGTGTTAGATTACTAACTTTTCTATGTTATGGACTCAAAATTTGTGTACAATTGTTCTCAAGTGATAAGCCCATTTCAACTTGAAGGATGACCTTAGAAGACTTGTATTAGCTATATTATTACTCCAGTGAGATTGTTTTCTTTTGTGTGCTCCAAGTGATTGTCTTCTTTCCTCAATTTCTCATAGGTAGTAGCTACCTGTTCTTTAACTGTTTCCTTGCTATCACACCCCTTCAATTTGTTTCTCATAATGTTCATGTTGCCAATTCCTTTCTGCTATCAATTGAATAACTTGAAAGTGCTATATTGAATAGTTTCTTGTTCTTATATTGCATTACTGTAATTACCGCATCATCTTTTACAGATACATTCTTTTAGCAATTCTATTACCTTAAATGCTCCATAAGTTTCAGTTCACCTGCTTGTCGTCAGATTTGAAGGAAATAAATGGTGATGAACTGTTGTATTTACAGTGTTGGCCTTAAGAAATATATATACATGATACATATATTTTGTTTTATTAGGGATACACTACTTTAAGTGGAATCTAAGTTTTTAACAGGTTCTAAACTATTGCAAATAGGTGCTTTGGTATTGCCATCGATACAACTTGATGATGCTGTTTCCTTTAAGATTATGTTTTTATAGAAGGTAAAACTTTTTTGATTCGTTATTTGAGCTTGAATTATTGTACTTGACTCTGTGGTCTCAATCTTCCCTTTTCTCTTAGCCTTTCGGTATTCTTAGATTTTGGTTCTTGATGAACTTTAATGTCACAATTCTTAATTTCAGCATGTGCATTCATCAGTCCTGTTAAGTTAACTTTGTGTAGTTCCCTGCAGGACCACTTTACAATGGTTTGGCGTTTTTACTCATAGTGGAGAAATTTGATGCCATTTTGGGATTGTTCTTTTCTGCGTTGTATTTCAATATAAAGTTTAAAGCAAACTTGTTTAAAATAAGGGGAAAATGTTGTTCTTTCATTCGAAGGAGCTAGATATTATTATTATTGTTATGTGGATGTGTCCTGGTTCATGGCTTGTATTGCCACAGAAACTGTTTGTTCTAAGTTTTGCTACTAGTCAGACAATTGTGATAATTGATATTCTTTTTTATTATATTGCAGAAGATATAAAGAAAAGAAAGAAGAAGTTGCCGAGCCTGAAGCTGATCCTGAACGGGATCAGAGAACCGTATTTGCTTATCAGGTAAATACAGATCTGTTTGATCTGAAAGGGTTAACTTGCATTGTTGCAGGTTTTTTATATAATCTATTCTGCTGTGATGCTTACCTATTTATTTTGGCAAATAATTTACAGATATGTCTGAAGGCAGATGAGAGAGATGTATATGAATTTTTTTCAAAGGCTGGCAAGGTTGGTTGTCCAATTGTTGATAGCTATAATGTTTGTTGTATGGTTTTCAGTTTCTATGTCTATGCTATTTTCTGTCATGTCTAACCTGTGAAAGTATTGGTTATGGAAGTTTTGTCAACTTAGGAGGAAGTTCTATTTCATAGTCTCTACTCTAGTCTTCCTATTTAATGTTATTCCATAGCTATAATTAGTACTTTTGATGTTATTCTTATTTTTGTTAGATTTCGTTTCCTTATTTACAGGATTCCTATTTTTTTTTTTTTTTGGGGGGGGGGGGGGTGGTGTGGAGGAACTTATATTTTCCTTTATGTAAGCCTCTTCTACACAAGGGCACATCTCAATCCAATAAGAAAGAATTAAAATTTTAAATTTCAGAGGTTGATGTTCTCTTTTCTAACAAGTTTTGAGGTGGAAACTCTCTCTTAACAAGTCCCAACGTTAGACCTACCTATTTAAAGCTATTGCAGGGCATCAAAATTATAGGAAACATTGATCTATGCATGCTATAAGATTTCCTGAAGCTTATATCTTCATATTTGGAGAAGCAAATAAGAATTAGTTTTAACTAGAAAGCAGTGATACTAACTAAAATTCTCCGTTTCTGCCTTTTGTGATTGCAGAATAAAACTTGGTTTATTGATTACATTGATTTGTTTGTTCTTCCTTTCTAATATTCCTATCCAATCTCATCTTCCAGGTTCGAGATGTACGTCTTATAATGGATAGAAATTCAAGGCGTTCAAAGGGAGTTGGGTAAGTCTAGTCATTAATTTGAAGAAAGCCTAATTCTTCGGTTTTGGTATTTTATAGTTTATGATGGTAATGCTTGTATGACGTTTTCTTTTTGTGGTTGCATCAAGTTTTGAGCTCGAACATGATCAAGTGTTAAAGTGAAGCTAACATTTCAGTAGTTGTTGTACAGGTGTATTTAGCATAACATAATGATGTTTAGAGCACCTACTTTTGAGATTTTCTATTTCAATGCAATATTGCTGTAAACTTTGCTTCTACTTCTTTTTTGTGCTTGTATCTTTACTTGTTCTTGAGTGAAGGAAAAAAGAGTATTGCTATGAAGTTGTTTGATTTTCTAGTAACCTATGGATTGATATTATATGAGATTTAGCTTTAGTACCGTACACATGACTCTGCCATTCCTTCCATCCCCAATTACATTAGTCTCTCTCTCTCTATAGTTTTCATTTTTGTTCAAGGAATACATATTATCTCACGTACAATGATAGAGGAACCCTTCATATTGAAGTATTAATGAGTGGCAAATAGGAACATTACTGTGATCTTTTCTCTTCATTTTTTGAAAAAGGACATGTATTTGGACATCCAATAATTCCATAGTGGTCAACACCTTTTTTTTTTTACTATTTGCACTTTCGAAGAAAAATGTGAAAGGTATTTTATTGCAAGTTGTTGCTTAGTTTATATACTTCGCCTTGTTCTGTTGTTCCCAATGAATATTAAGGCACAGACAGAAAGTCACTATAGCCAGTGTTAATATATCTTTTAGAATTAGTGCAGTAATGATAATCTTTTGGAATGTATGTGGTTGTACTGAAGATGCTTATACTTGTAATTTAGACTGTTCTGTGGTTGGATGGTTTTTGTTGCTATTTTTGTTTCCCCTAATTTGGTTTGCTTCAGGTATATCGAGTTTTATGATGTGATGTCAGTCCCTATGGCCATAGCACTCTCTGGCCTGCATCTTCGTGGCCAACCAGTAATGGTGAAACCTTCGGAAGCTGAAAAGAACCTTGTTCAGTCTACCACAACAGTAAATGCAGGAGCTGCTTCGTACTCTGGAGGGGCTAGAAGGTTGTATGTCGGCAACTTGCATTTCAACATAACAGAGGATCAACTTCGTCAGGTTCTTGCTTTTAACAATCTGGAATAGTTTTTGAATTACATGTGACCTAAGACTAAATCAGATAACACCATTCTTCCAATTTCATTATTCCTGGACTTAATAGGTTTTTATTTGGTCATATCTGCTCTGTTTTTGTTGTAGGGAATTTTTATGTTGATGTTACAACTTGTAATAATCATATAGTTTGCTGACTTTTTCAGGTTTTTGAACCATTCGGCACTGTGGAGCTGGTGCAGTTGCCTCTTGATGAAACTGGGCACTGCAAAGGCTTTGGTTTTGTTCAGGCAAGTTAAGAACACATTTTCTTGACAAAACATGACAAAAATGAATTTACAGAAGATAATCAAATGGAAATATTGTAAAGCAAGGTCCTATTCTATAATTTACTTGAAAGTGGTGTTATATGTTACATGTGAAACTTGATTGTTTTTAAAGCCATATAAATAATTTTGTTGCATGGTTTAAGTACTTGTCTGTAAACATGTGTTCCGAGGAAATATCTTGGGAATATGATTCATTATTTTTTTTTCCTTGACGTCTCCTGGTTTAGGAACTTGTACTTTGCTCAATAGTAGAGAAAGTATGGAGAAATGAGGTAAATGGTGGATAATGCATACTGATTTTCTTGATAATACCAATGGGACTGGATCACATAACTGTAAATGTGCCTTTCTTTTAACAAGTTTGTAAAAGTTAATGAAAAGATTATTGTAGAAATCGAGCCTGTCCTTGAAAATACTTAGCATGCACTTTGACAGGGGTTACACTTTTTGTTCTACTGATTTTTGATGTTTTAAATATGCCAAAATTTGAGTTAACATACTTTTCATAACTGATGGGGCCTTAACAATAACAGTAGTATACAGCCAACTCTGCGTAATTGCAATATATGGAGAAGTATATTAAAATTTTACTTTTCTCCATTGTAGTTTGCACGTCTGGAGGATGCTAGAAATGCCCTAAATTTGAATGGGCAAGTTGACATTGCAGGCCGGGCCATCAAGGTAATTTGGTTTCCTCCTTTTTTCCTCCTACATCAGTAGATGGTCCATCTTTAAAATTAATGTGCATCCCTTTTCCTTTATGTTTAGGTGTCAACTGTTACCGATCAAACAGGAATGCAAGACGGTGGGACAAATGCTGGTGATTTTGATGATGATGACGGCGGTGGCTTGGTTGGTAACTCTTATCCTATCTATTCCTGATAGCCAATTAGATTTGCTTTGCTGTATTCTGTTCATTATGTTTAGTTAGCAAACTCAATGAAGCCAACGGTATCCTGGTGAAATTTCAGGCTCTGAATGCACGTTCTCGAGCTATTTTGATGCAGAAGTTGGATCGCAGTGGCACTGCCTCGAGGTTAATTTTGCTAAGGATGACTTCTGTTTTTCGTTTCTATGTTTTGTCTGTCTGTTCTAATCTCTCCCTCAATTGCAGCATTGCTAGTTCAATTGGAACCCCTGCTGCTGCTCCTGGCCTCACCTTACCTGCAGCACCAATCCTAGGTGCTGCACCTGGAGTTTCTTCTGCTGTTGCTCCTCTTATGCCAACTGCCGTTCCTGGTCTTCCTGGACTTCTAGGTGCAGGCATCCAACATCCTGCTACTGCAGTTCCTTCTGTAGATACGATTGGCGTCCCAAGTGAATGCTTATTATTGAAGAATATGTTTGATCCAAAATTGGAGGTAGGCTGGCGCTCACTCTGCTGACTTCACATTTGAAGGTTTGGTTTTATCACTTTCGCTCTTCTTGTTTTTGACCTAAACAATATTACATTTTGGCAGACGGAACCGGACTTTGATTTAGATATTAAAGAAGATGTTCAAGATGAGTGCTCGAAATTTGGAAGTCTGAAGCATATATACGTAGACAAGTAAGGTTTTCTTTTTTCTGTCCTTGCAATTTGGAGACCATTTGCTCTGGTGATTCTAAGACTCGTTTTTTCAATTTTGGGACAACAGTTATAACGTTTCTTTTAACAAAGTTTTTCAGTTCTGGGATTGTGATCCTCTGGTTAATTAAAAGCCTTTTATTACACAGATTTCTGAGGTTACTTGCTCTCATTTATCTTTCCTTTTAAAGCAGGAATAGCGCAGGTTTTGTATACTTAAGATTTGAGAATACACAAGCTGCTATAAGTGCACAGCGGGCACTTCATGGAAGATGGTTTGCTGGGAAGATGATCACTGCAACATTTATGGTAACAAATTCTCATTTTATTTTTCAGAGACACTGTAAGAGTCAATCTTGCTAACTTAAGTTTGTGTTGTTGGGTGCAGGTGCCCCAGGTTTACGAGGCCAAGTTCCAGGATAGCAGATAGGACTAGAGATTTTGGATGTCAGAGACTATGAATTTATGTTAATTAATTCTTCATTATACTGCATGAATGTTTGAATTAAGAAGAGAGTAGTTAGCTTATGTTGTGTTTTCAAATGTAGTTTATTGGTTATGGAAGAATTTTTGGAGTTGATCACTTGAAAATGGAAAATTGTTAGTTTTTTCTATTTTATTTGCATCCTCTGCTAAATATTTGATTATATTAAATTCATAGGACAGTTGTTGAAAACTTTGAGAGCTTCTGCGATGCTGATTGTTGCCATGGAAAGATGTTTTTTAAGAATAATGATCTGTTTTCGAATTACTGAAAATATCAAAACTGGTAAAGAAATCTGTTTGGTAAGCCTTAATATTTTCTTGTATAAGTAGACGTTCAAATATATCATTGTTAGCATCATCTACTCTGTAATCATTTTATTTCTGTTGGGAAAAAAAATCAAAATCAAAATAGAATTCATACGTACAATAGTAAAAAACTCAAATTTACTAAAAACGACAACTTGTAAAAAACTCAAATTTACTAAAAAGCTCTGAAAGTGAAAAACTCAAATTTACTAAAAAGCTCTGAAATATTATGTTTGGGTATTTTCCGGTTGAATCCTTATTATGTTTTTATTGTTTGCTGGAATACAATTCTGATGGTACGATGGGTATTCTGGCTAACATTCGACAACTTGTGGGTATTCTGGCAATGGGTGATTTCCAAAGGGATGGTTAATTTTTTGAATGTGGACACTATAGTGCTCTAAATTTAAATTGTGGATAAATATATGGTGTTCGTATAAGATATATGCGAACTCTAAGTTCGCATACCTTTTATGCAAACTTAAGAGAGGCGCAGCAGAAATCAGGGAAAAGAGGACACGTATCAGCAATGCAGCAAATATGCAGAAAACAAGTTCTCATACTTGGTATGCGAACTTGTTTGTCTATAAATACAGCAACCGAATCTAGAATAGCTAAAATGAAATTCAAAATTCAATTTTTTTGAGATATACTAAACAGTCTGTATTGTGATAGTAGCAATGGTTGAAAATGGCGTATAATGCTCCATTTCCGGTAAATATATATTGGAGTTCAGCGTTTCCACTAGTGGACGGCGTAGTCGGTTTGAATTACAGTCGCGTCGACGCAACAATATGCATCGATGCTCAATTATCTTTCGAGCAGTTTTACGATCGGGTATGCAAAGCATGTCGGGTGGATAAAGTCATGGTGCGACTGCAATTTACTCTAGTATGTACAGAATATAACGGCTGCAGACAATATATAATTTTAGAGAACGACCAGAGTATTGTTTTTTTTATACATGTACGCGCTGAACTAGCCGGAATTATATGTCAGTGCGGAACAAATTGCTGAAGTTGAGATGGGTACTGTTGCTGTTTCTGAACCAGTTGTTGCGGGGGAAATCAGCGGCGCTGCACATGTGATGATGGACGGGAATTTACGGAAGAGGCGAACGAGGATGTTAAATTACCGATTTCAATTCCGCTTGAAAGAGAGAACGAGGAGATTGGAGATCTGGCGGAGGAAGATGAGATGTCTGCGTGGACTGGTTCTAGCAGTGATGAAGAGTACGTGCCATCGGACGACAGTACCGAGAGCGAGCCTGATCTACCTTCAACGTCAGGCCATTTTGTTTATGGTGATATAGGCGATGAAGACCCCGAAGAGGAGATCGTAGACGTGATTAAAATGTGGGATGAGAATACGGAGAGTATCGACGGCGGTGTTTATTTCAAAAGCAAGAAGAGTGTGCAGGATGCCGTGGCTGCATGTTCCGTGAAAAGAGGTATGACGTACCGTACAGTAGAGAGCAGAAAGAAAACATGGGCTGTGGAATGTGTAACTCGCGGGCCGAAGTATCCGAGCGAACAAATACATGAGATATTTTGTTCGTGAACTATAAGAGTGTATGAGCAGCGAGATTTAGGGGTGTGGAGAATGGTTAAATGGGTACAGGAGCACACCTGTTCGGGCGTGAACATTGGGTGGGAGGACAGAAACGTCACCTCGAAAGATATTGCCGCTCTTTTTATGCCGCATATTATGAAGGAATCGGGATACAAGGTGAAACACATTCAAATGGAAATTCACAACCGGTTTCAGGTACGTTTATGTTGATTAGTGTATGCATTATGTTTGTAAGTAATTTAGTAAATATTTCATTTATTTTAGGTTTGGACGTACCTATTGTAGGTAAGAGTGAATTATAAGAAAGCCTGGCACGGGAGGAGAAAAGCGATTGAGCCGTGTTTGTGGCTTGGGAATTCAGAGAATTGCCTATATATTTGGCTGCGATGAAAGCAACGAACCCAGACACAGTTTTGCAGTACAAGTTTCAAAGAGGCACAGAGAATAGTGAAAGACGTGTTTTGAGATATGTGTTCTAGGTGTTCGGGCCATCAATCTAGGGATTCCAAGCGTGTCAGCCGGTGATATGCATTGATGCTAACCCATCTTCTGCCAACAACATTTGCGGTTGTGGATGTCGAGACGACGCACAGTTGGAAATGGTTCCTGAAATATTTGAAATTAAATGTTTTTGGAAACCGTAATACTTGTATTATCTCTAATCGCCATAGGGTATTATTTCAGCAATAGAGAAGATATTAGAGAAATATCCAACAGCGGGAGTTCACAGGTTTTGCCTTGAACACGTGAAGGCGAATATGTCATCGCGTTTCAGAGGAGAGGTTTTGAAGAAAATATGTCAGAGAATCGGCACTGAGTTGTAAGAGGAAAAGTATGTTGTTACATGGCAGAAAATCATTTAGAAAAACGAGGGAGTTCATTTTTATTTGAAAGAAATCGAACCCGAGAAATGGACTCTTTTTGCTGACGTTGACCGCAAGGGAATAACAACGACCAACACCGCTGAGAGCTACAACAACATTCTGAAAGGCACTCGTCATCTCCCGATTAGAGCTTTGATCGAATCGACATTGGAGAAGACTGTCGCGATTTTCCAGTAAGATTTGGCTCGGATTGACAAATGTCAAACAACACTAGCAAAGCTCCACACGGTAACCTGTTGGAACAATAATACATTTTTGTACAAAGTGGTGACAGGAAGTGGCAACGCGCAGATGGTACAATATTTTGATCGGAAGTGCAGCTGTAGAAAGTGGCAAACATATAGAATTCCATGCTTACATGCTGTAGCTGTTGCGTTTTTTAGAGAAGATGATCAAGTGGATCTAGTTGATCCGTTCTACACGATTCAAGGTTAGGCTCTACAGTTTATTGGATCATTTACTCATGTTCTTGGTAGGGAAACATGGCCGCAAGTGGAATGGAGTCTACGTCCAAATGACTCGAGAATGATTCACCATGATGGACCGGGTCGAAGGCGGGTGAATCGATAGAAAGGGTCAATGGATTATACCCAAAGGCATACGAGGAGAAGGACCGTTTGCAGCCGATGTAGGAATGCAGGACATAATGTTAGATAGGACCCAATATCCCATCCTTCCTTCGATAGAACTCCAATTTAAGCAATTTACTGTAATTTTAATGTAATTTAAGCAATTTTATGTAATTTAAGCACAATTTTTGTAGATGTCAATTAATTTACTATATGTTCAATGTAAATATACATATCAAAATACATTATATAAATCACAATTAAAACATTGTAAATATACATATCAAAACACATCAAATAAAATAAGAAATGTATTTAGTACCCTTATTTTATTGTAAATAAAAAAAAATTATATAAACACAATTAAAACATAAAAATACATTTGTATCAAAAATAAAATATATACCTCAAAAAACACTCTATATTTAAAAAACTTCAAGTTTATTACATACCTGTATATTACAAAAAAAAAAGGAAAAAAATAACAACCTAACTACTGCTCTGGATCTCTGCGCCCAAGTCGCTCTTTGACATGTAAGGACCCGGGATATTTAGGAGATGTCCTCCGTCGCAGCGACCTTCGGAGAGTCAAAGACACATCCGAGTCCGAACTATGCTACCGTTAATCTCCAGGTGTGGACGGCTCCCCAGAAGTCGATGCTACATCGTGAAGCGGAGTCTGTGGCACCGCGTCAGCATCTTAGTAAAAATCGTAGAGAAGTTGCTGTATATGCTGCTTCGAAGGAGAAGCTGGTGGGGCTGCGGCCGGAGGAGCTGCTGCTACTGCTGCAGGCTGGCAATGCACAGCTCTACGTCTACCACTACCTTGGATTCGGTCACCTCTTAGCTGGGCACGTCGTGGACGCCTTTTACAGAAATGCTGCTGTTGCTGGGAAACACCGTCATAACTTTGTGACGGAGCGACGTCCAACTGCGTCTGGTGAACCTGAAGCCCACGCTCACAAAGACCCCCGATCCGCGCTCATGTTGAGAACCCACCGTTAAGTGTCGCTGCTCAAACTCCCGCACCTCCCGTAGTACCTCCATCGTCGATCTAGTGTGTCATAGTGAAAACATATATGAGATTTTGGAATAAAAATATTGTAAAAAAAGTAATACTTTTAATACTTACCAGTGCACTGTAGGCCTCTGCTGATCCGATGAACCCGCGAGGTTCAGCGACGGTCCGACGGTCCTTTGGGTTGCTGATGAATCGGACCGTACGCTCTTGAAACCAGGCCAAGTAGCTGCCCGATACCACAGCAGCATCGACGAAGTCTCCAACGAGCAGAGTGTCCCATCGATCCATCCATCGTGCGATAGAGGACTGGTGGTACATGTGCCAGTCCTCCGTCGATTGCCTGATCCACGTCAGTGTGTGGAGCCGTCTATGCTTTTCCGCGCTTAGAAGCAGAGTGAGTTCGGGTATTGATGACGGTCTGGTTCTGGTCTTTCTGGTTTAATAGCCGAAAAGATAAAAATTGAAGTGACAAAACAATTTTGGGATCGGTGCCGAAACTAGTCGGTCTTAAAAATCATTTTCAGAGTCGCCACCCATTCGGGAACCAGTTTTAGTTTTATGAAAAACGAAATTTTATTTATGAAAAATTGACTCCGTTTTTATTTTTGGATAAGGTTTGGTCTGAACTAAAAATTCCGAGTAAGAGGGTTGGGTACATTAGCCGAAATTACATTTCGACTAATCCACGGATTTACCGGCCTCTTAAACCAAATCTCGTTTTCCAATTTTTAAGTTAAGTTTTATTATTCTTTGAAAAGCAACTAAGTGATGTTCCTAAGCGGTGATTAAAATCGTTTGCGCACAAACATACATTAGAAAGCGGTAAAGTGCGGAAAATAAACCCTAAAACTAATTACAAACCGAATACCTATTAATTACATTCTATCCATAAAAATCCCAAATTAAACCCAAAACCCAAAAATTACAAAATAAGACATAAAACAGGAAAATTACAATTTGGTCCTCGAAATATAGAAAAATTACAATTAGGTCCTTCAACATAAAAATCAACCATTCAAATTAATAGACATGCAAAGTCAACCAAACAAACATTCAAGCATACAAAATGACACCAAAAAAAGCAAAAATTGGAAAGTTACGATTTAACCCCAAAGTTTTGTAAAATTACGAAAATCCCCCCAAAATCGGAAAAAATATCAATCCATCACAAAAATATGTCAAACAAGCCAAACATCCCACACATCTAATAAATTTTCACATTTTAAGGCAAAAACACGAAAATTACAAATTGGTCCCCATACTCTTCAATATCTACAATTCTGCCCCAAATCCCTTTGAATAACTTAAAACATGCCAGATTAATCAAACATTATATAAATCAATCAATTCCAGCAAAAAACAAAAAACAAAAAAAAAATCATGGCAAATTCCTAATTTGGTACTTGAATTTTACTATAATTCCCAATTTGCCCCTAGTATTCATTTTGACATTTCATAACACTTTTATGGCATTCAATCCTAAATATAATCCAAACTCAGCACACAAACAGAATTTATTAAACCAATCTCATATTTTCAGCAATATTCAACTTGATTCCATACATTTATAACAACTCCCAAAACTGCCCCTTGCAACATTTTCTGACACAGATCATAACATGCAAGATCACCTAATGGTTTCAATACAAGGCAGCATAACAAGGTTTTCATAACAAATAGCTAGGGAAAAAGATCAAAACAGAAACAAACATACTTGATTGGGAGCATGACTAATTCTAATGAAAATACTTAAATTTGGTACTAATATGCATAGACAAATATTAGGTTCAAAACAGAGATGACAGTGATGATCATGCAATTCCAGGCAAGGAATAACTCCCTTAGGCCAATTCATATGAAGCTAACTTAAAACCAGACTTTGGCACTTCAATTAATTATGCATAAAACAAATGGAACTCGGGATATGGCACAACTCTTATTATGGTTACAGTCAGAAATAACCAGCAACACCAACAAAGAGATTCACACATGCCTTGTTTTTCAATATTAACCTTGAATAAAGGACAATACTAACTACATAACAAGAACAACTACCCTAGCTAATTTCAAGAAAACCAACAAGTTGGCCCATTCCAGATGACTAACAATCTAACCAGATCATGCAATCGAAAACAGCAAACCAGATCATGCAGTCGAAAACAGCAACACACTTCAGGCAGCTCATAACATGCAGAACAGAGTTACCGGATTGGTTTTCGGTGGATTTGGATTTTTACCAAAAAATTGATGACAAAACATTTTTAGTTCTTTTGGGAGTTGCCGAACTAGTCGGTCTTAAAAACAGTTTTAGAGTCGCCACCCGAAATTCGGGAAAAACCAAATTTTAATTTTAAAAAAAAAATGACTCCGTTTTTATTTTAAAAAGGCACTGGTTAAAAATTTCAGAGATCGGGTAAGGGGGTTGGGTACGTTAGCCGAAATTACATTTCGACTAATGCCCGGTAAAAACCGGCCTCTTGGTTTGTTTTTCTTTCCAAATTTTAAGTTTTTATTTTATTTAGAAAAACCGTTGCGTGTTTAAGCTAACGATGTTCCTAATGACGATTTCCGGTCATTTGTGAAAACAAAATCAAACATAAAGCAATAAATAACGAAAATTGAAAGTGTAGAAAGGTAAATTATTCTTTCTCCGATTTGGAGAAAATAATTACAAAACCGTCCTAATTAAAATTACAATCTACCTATAAAACCCCAAATTAAACCCAATTAACCCAAATTATGAAAATATAAATAAACTTTCTAAGCATGCATGGAAAATTACCAAAAAGTCCCTAAAGTTTTGAAAATTTACAAAAAGGTCCCTAACTTAATCTAAACTTGCAACTTAGTTCTTAAACATGCAATTTTCATCTAAAATAATCCATGAAACATAAAGAAAGCAAAATTCACAAATTAAGCATTAGTCATGTCATATTTCAATTTGGTCCTTGAATTTTTCAAAATTACGAAACT
>CANUEY010034064.1:0-21936 GCA_948099555.1 Croton setiger
CACGTATGATGCTTCAACCCTTCAGTATAAGTAGCCAAAAAACCGCAGGAACACCAAGCATATAACACATCAGAATATGTTGAGGGGCCTTGGGTCATCCTTGGCTTCTCTTGGTCATTTGGGCTGATACAGAGTCACAGTCCAACAATACCGACCAATTGTATTCGATTCACGTGTGTTTCAAACTGCAAATTAAATCGAAATCACAAAAGTAAAAAAGAGTTTCAAAACATTGGAGGATCGGTCATGATAATTTTGACCAATCATATTCAAGTATTCATGAGCCATAATTTCAAACTCACTTATCTTCTAAATCTTTTTTTTTTTTTAATTCAAGTTCAAAATTGCTCCCCAAAATAAACATTAAAATGCTAAAACAATAAAAACATGTAGAGTTAAAGAAGAGTACAAAAATTAGTAATACTATAAAGTAAAAAAAAGAGTGGCCGATGGTAGCCCAACAAAATAAGGAACACGAAGAAATTGTTCAATGGGTGAAAAAGTAAGTTTACAATAATAAAATTAGATTGATCAAACTAGCTCACATATGAACAAAAAGCCTCTGACATATATTATATAACATATCATAATTTAGTTAGTATAATGGTTTATAAGTGGTATTAGACTTAAATTTTGGAACTCTAAATCTAAGCTTATCGTTTTAATAAATGTTAGAGACTGTAATTAGGGGAAAGTGGATGATTAGTCACCTCCATTCATACTGAAAACTGACCTTTCAAACCATGAACAGCCTAAATTGTATTGCTTCTTTAAGAAAATCCCATTTGCAGGAATTTAGCATCGATGATAGCTACGGAAGAATATGCATTGGCAGACATTATGACATATGCAAGACTTTGTGTCCACTAATGTTTTTGTCTTTTTCTTTTCCATATGGCATTTATAATCACCACATCTTCTCTTCCTGCTTTCTTCTAACTGCCTTTTATTTTTTATTGTTTTTGGGTTTTGAAGGTTCAATTTTGTCCGTTAAATTGCTTTATACAAATTATTACTATTCTTATTATTAGTAAAAAAATATGTTATTTATTTATTTTGCATAATAATTTATTTCATTTTTGTATTTTAAAAATAATTATACTATTTTATTATGCCATTAAATAAATAGTGATAAAAATTAACTCATATATCATTCGAATCATTTCTTTGCAGTTATAAGTATAAAATAAGATTCAACTAAATCAACACCTATTTGCCAAAAAACTATAATATTATTTGGTAGACTTATGTTGGATAACAAAGGAAAAAGAACATAATAATATAAGATTGAGTCATGCATAATAGCACTATCCTTAAATGTTCATTTCAGCCTCCTAAGATTAAACGAGAATGTTTGGTTTAAGCAGGATTAGGAACAACATAATGTGTAATTATCCAGCAGAGAATAGAGATAATTAGACTTTAAAATGATTTCTTGAACATATAATTTTTCAAATGTTAATTAATTAAAGTAAAAATATATTAAATGCAAAATGAATTTTGAAGAAACTAAAAAGCACATCAATAACCCTCAAGTTATTGGTACTGCATGAACTGTTAATGTAATGGGAGATGGTTTATGTAAAACTTAATGGAAATGAAAAATTTAGTGCGTACTATATATATATATATATATATATATATATATATATATATATATATATATAAACTTAGAGATAAAACCTATATTTTTGTACAAATGAAAATTTTAGTCGTACAAACTAAAATTTCATTTTGAATTTGAACCTGTAACATGTTGATAAATTCAATTTCTATGACAACTTTTCGATACTTAACTATTTCATCAAATTTAACCTGATGATCTTCAAATCCCAAATTAATTCTCCAAACGAGAATAGTAATAAATAGCACTTTTAGTACATAAAATGGTATATAGATTTTTTTTATTTTTTTTAAAAAATATAATAATAATAATAATTAAGAACAAAAATAGGAGACATATAAAATCAATGTGATATATTGCTAAATATGAAATTAAAATGCTATATTATTAAAAGAAAAATCAAAAGATCACTGAATTATGTAAAGATAGTGTATTTGAGATTAAAATGTTAATTTTAGAGTAGAATGAATTTAGATGTGAATCATGCAAAGGTTATTATTATTATTATTTTGAAATGAAGGAAGTGTTGGATTAGTGCCACTAATTGATGCTCCAATCTTGTGTGTCCAAAAAATAGTGTTTTTTGCCACAGAGACCGTATTTTTTAGTAAAGTTGTAGCGAAGCAAACAAATTTTTCACACAAGTAATCCTCTCCTTATTCTTCCTTTATGTCGTCCGCCATTAATTTTTATTTAATTTTCAAAAATATTTTCAAATCTATCAAATAGTTTGATGACTGAAAGTTTTTTTTTTTTCCCTTTTTTTATAATATTTCTAATCTGAATGTGAATTGTAATTAATGTATCAAATAAAATGTAAAGTAACAATTTATTTATAAATGTTATTTTTTAAAATTCTCTCTTCAATACATATATTACATTTTTTATTTTTATTTATTTTTTGAGATCTCAATTTAATGTGTAAACAATCATGTAATAATATATATAAATAAGAGGTTTAACTTAACAATCAATTGGAGATATTTATTTGATGTGACAATTAAATGGGAGTAATCTACTTTCACATGCGAGATGTTATAGGAGACATGAATACATTCTATCTAGCTATTAGGGAGGATTTTAAAAAAAGATGAAATATTGGTTTTCACAATTAATTATGATTTGAAAGTTTATAATATTAGGCTTGCGGAAAAATTCATGTATGGAATCACCAAAAAGAAATATCATGTAATAGAATCTATAGGATATAAATGGAATATTCATTTGTATAATTTTTGTAATTTTTTCTAATTGGAGTATTTTTTTTTAAAAAAAAAAAACCTAATTTTTCAAAATAATTGAATGCATTATAGAAATAAATAATTAGAAGAAATGGGTCATTATAAGATCAGTTTAAAGCATAGGCTGAAAAAGAGTTGAATGTTGAGTTGGGTGAGCATGATTTTGCTAAAAAGTATATGTTCCAAGAAGATGGAAATTAATGGGAATTGTTATGATTGCTTTTCAGAAAGCCAAAGTTTAGGTGTGGATCGAATCCTTCATAAATAAAAAATAAAAAATAAAAATAAAAATAAAAATATAATATTGATACCTTTTATTAATCAATTATTGAGCTAATGATACCAAAAAAAAAAAAAAAAAAAACTTATGTGTATAATTTGAGTGACATCCTTGCTGTATAACACATATCTTTTTAGAGAATCAAACTTATTTTCACACTACATACTTTTTTGAGTATCATATTTTGTTGCATAGTTTTATTAATTAAAATCATATTTTGTAACTATAGTGATTGTCTAGATAATATATCTAATTCATCTTTATTACTTACCTAGAAATAGAATAACCTCCCCGATAAATCAAACCTAACAAGTCACCATATAAAATTATGGCCTTACTTTCAAGGGAAAATATTCGAATACTCAAGCAAACGAAAAATTACAATTTTTTACTTATATTTTAACTTAATTTACTAATTTTTATTTTCGTATTTTGTTTGAATAATTTTTGATTTAAATTGCTAAAATTTACATATTTAACCTTTATTATATTTGACTCGACATAATAAATTTATTTTTTTAAGAAAATGGGAGATGTCCCTGATTGACTTAATTTTACAAAGCAAACATTCAGGGAAGGGAAGATGTGCTTTTTTCTTTGAATGGTTTGAACTCTAAGATTTATGTGGATAAGATTATTTTAAGCCACCTTTAATAGCCGATCTTCCTAGGTCCTACCCTAAGGGGGTCAGCCACGCACATGCCAATTTCAGTAACGTCCGACCTCAGGTGGTTGACCTTGATACTCAGAATCCATGGATCCTGATAGCTTCAGAATCGTTAGGCACCAATATTTGTGGGGTCTACCAAGTTTTATTGGGCACGAGAATTTCAAGATCCCACCGATTCAACTCATCTATAAAAGGAACCTTAAACGTCACTCAGGGAACTAAATCACACACGAGGATTTCAATTGGTATGGTAAGCGTGGAACTTCGGGTTTTTCAGTCTAACACTCTCCCAATAGTCGACCCTAGATAGTGAGGGTAATGGCTTGAAAGAAGATTATTAATAAGAACCAAAGAGGAAGGGATAACCAATCTCTCATCCCTACCATTTCAGAGGGGTCAACTTTCACCCTCACCTTCTAATGAAGTTCGTAACCCTTTATTGACAGGGGTGAATGAAACTCAATAGTCGGGTGGGGGATCAAACTTGAACTTAAAAACCTCACTTGAAAATTTCTTAAGGCGCTCTATAGGGTGCAACCTTTTTCCTTTAGCATCGAGAACACCCGTCTCTTTTTATCAGCATCTGCCTACCATAACTAACTTTAATGCCTTAAGCTCGACATGTACATGACTACTTAACTTGAATATTGTATTGGCCTTACCTTAGGAACAATTATTGGGACAACTGAGTCAAATCTTACAACATAATCCTCAAATCCTCATCCCAACTATCAAACAGCAATTACCATCACTTCCCCATACAGCCCCAAGGGTTCAAAGTGATGGGAGTTGTTTGAACATCCATTTGAATGATAGAACGAATATTGAGGACAATAGTCGTGGAGGAATAGAATAGGTCGGAGTTGATCGAAGAGAAGAAGATGAGCAACTTTTGCGAGAGGTAGAGGTCGTGACGCGCACAAAAGTCGTTCCTCTAGTCGTGACAGCCCCAAAAGTAATAGGCGACCATTTTTAGGGAACAAAGATAGAGTAAGCCCCCTCCAAGGTATTGGGATGATAAGGACAAAAAAGATGATGAATGGATCCTAAATGAGGTCGGGAAGTGTATTTACGTAAATAGTGAGAGACTCTGCTAGGGAGAGCAACTCACTAAGGCCAAGTTGATAGAGATGATGAAGGAGGTACAATAGGGGGATGATGAGGACGAAACCTTCCATTCAGCATCATTTTTCTTGTTAAGTATTAAGAGCGGCAACCCCCTAAAACTGAAAGACTCCCACTTTCAAGAGTATGTACTTTGGGAAGGATAGCCCCAAGAGTCATGTCAGGAATTATCATGATTTTTTTGTTAGTAAGGGGGGCCATTGATGCTTTGATGCGTAAAAATTTTCCTGAGACATTATCTGATGATGCCGCTGAATGGTTTTACCATTTTCCATGTAGGACCATAATAAGTTTTATGGACCTGGTAGACAAAATGATCTTGGAATTTAAAAAGAATATACCAAAGAAGAAGGAGGATTCAGACTTGAAGTTAATTGTGAGAGGGGAAGGTGAGTACTTGGAGAAATTCGCGAAAAGATTTAAAAATGTGACTGTCCAAATTAGGAATCTGAACATGGGGTTGGCAGTTCAATAGATGCAATCAAATTGTAGGTTCACACTACATATCTTTTTAGAGAATCAAACTTATTTTCACACTACATACTTTTTTGAGTATCATATTTTGTTGCATAATTTATTAATTAAAATCATATTTTGTAACCATAGTCATTGTCTATATAATTCATCTTTATTACCTACCTAGAAATAGAATAACCTCCTCGATAAATCAAACCTAACAAGTCCCCATATAAAATTATGGCCTTACTTTCAAGGGAAAATATTTGAATAGTCAAGAAAAGGAAAAATTACAATTTTTTACTTATATTTTAACTTAATTTACTATTTTTTATTTTCGTATTTTGTTTGAACAATTTTCGATTTAATTTGCTAAAATTTTACATATTTAACCTTCATTATATTTGAGTCGACATAATAGATTTATTTTTTTTAAGAAAAAGGGAGATGTCCCTGATTGACTTAATTTTAGAAAGCACACATTTAGGGAAGGGAAGATGCCCCTTTTTCTTTGCAATGGTTTGAACTCTAAGATTTACGTGGATAAGATTATTGTAAACCACTTTTAATAGCCGACCTTCTTAGGATCCTACCCTAGGGGAGAGTCAGCCATGCGCAGGTCAATTTCAGTAGCATTCGGGCTCAGGTAGTTGACCTTGATACTCAAAATCCATGGACCCTGATAGCTTCGGGATTGTTGGGTACCAATATTTTTGGTTCTACTAAGTTTTATTGGGCACGAGAATTTTGGGATCCCACCGACTCAACTCCTCTATAAAATGAACCTTAAACGTCACTCTAGGAACTAGGTCACACACGAGGCTTTCAATTGATATGGTGAGCGTGGAACTTTGGGTTTTTCAGTCTAACACTCTCCCAATAGTCGACCTTAAATAGTAAGGGTAATACCTGGAAAGAAGATTATTAACGAGAACCAGGGAGGAGGGGATAACCAATCTCTCATCCCTACCTTTTCAGGGGGGTCGACTTCCACCCCCACCTTCTAATGAAGGTCAAGACCCTCTATCGACAGGGGTAACTGAAACTTAACAGCCGGGTGGGGGATCAAACCTGAACTTACACACCTTACTTGAAAATTTCTTAAGGCGCTCTGTAGGGCGCAACCTTTTTCCTTTTGCATTGAGAACACCTGCCTTTTTTTTATCAACATTTGGCTACCAAAACTAACTTCAATGCCTTAAGATCGGCATGTACATGACCACTTAACTTGAATGCTGTATCGGCCTTACCTCAGGAACAATTATTAGGACTATTGAGTTAAATCTTACAACATAATCCTTAGATCGTCATCCCAACTATTAAACAACAGCTACCATCACTTCCTCATACATCCCCAAGGGTTCAAAGTGATGGGAGTTCTTTGAACATCCATCTGAATGATAGAAAAAATATTGAGGACAATAGTCGGGGAGGAATAGAGTAAGCCGGAGTTGATCGAAGAGAAAAAGATGAGCAACTTTTGTGAGAGGGTAGAGGTCGTGACGCGCACAAAAGTTGTTCCTCTAGCCGTGACAGACCCAAAAGTAATAGGTAGACCCTTTCTAGGGAACACAGATAGAGTAAGCCACCTCCAAGGTATTGGGATGATAAGGACAGAAAAGATGATGAATGGATCCTAGATGAGGTTGGGAAGTATATTTGCGGAAACAGTGAGGGACTCTGCTAGGAGAGCAACTCACTAAGGCCAAGTTGATAGAGATGATGAAAGAGGTACAACATGGGGATGATGAGGACAGAACCTTCCATTCAGCATTGTTTTTCTTGTTAAGTATTAAGAGCGGCAACCCCCTAAAAATTGGAAGACTCAAACTTTCAATAGTATGTACTCAGAAAAGGATAGCCCCAAGAGTCATGTCAGGAATTATCACGATTTTATGTTAGTAAGGGCGGCCACTAATGCTTTGATGTGTAAGAATTTTCCTGAGACATTATCTGATGATGCCGCTGAATGGTTTTACCATTTTCCAAGTAGGAGTATAATAAGTTTTATGGACCTGGTAGACAAAATGATCTTGGAATTTAAAAAGAACATACCAAAGAAGAAGGAGGCTTCAGACTTGAAGTTGATTGTGAGAGGGGAATGTGAGTATTTGGAGAAATTTGCGAAAATATTTAGAAATTTAGCTGTCCGTATTAGGAATTTGAACATGGGTTGGCAGTTCAAATAATGCAATCAAATTGTAGGTTTTAGGAGTTGACAAATTCCTTATCCATGGATGAGCAAATTTCAATCCAACATTTACTGAACAGAGTAAACAAGTATGTAAGGGTAGATACCCATATGAGGATGTTGAGGGGGTCAGCCCCAAGAAGCGATGATGATGAGTATTCCGCTGGACAAAGGTCGCAAAACTAGCCAATAATAAGTTATGAGAGAGAAAGAGAGAGATCTCCCCAAGACCGCAGTAGGGGAGGTCTAGGTCGAGGGGATATCAAGAAGGAGGTTGCAACCGAGGATAGTTTTTTTGAGAAAATCTACTTGGAGTATGAATGCATTTAAAAATATGCAACGGTCCCAGGTTAATCTAAATCGTCCAGAATCTGCACACAAAGTGGTAAATGCAAAATTTCAATGCAAATAATATATATATACGTGACATTTCTAATCATTTATAGAAAATTGACATATTCAAGTATAAACAATCCAAAAGTTAGATTACGGGCCATTCCTCAATGTAAACATATCAACTATTTTTTTTCTTTTTTTTTTTTTAAAACTCAGATATTCAATGTAACATGGTAAAAAAAGAAAAAGAAAAAAATCTATTTCAATATAATACTTTAGATAATAAAGTAGAAATAAATATTTGAAAAGTACTCTTAATATTTCATTTAAGAAATCAAGTAAAGATTTAGCTTGCATCACCATAAAAGGTAATTGTTGACCAAGTGATGGGCTAGAAGAGTGCATGAGGGCCCTTGTTGTTCCATAAAGGCAGGCAGTGGTGCAAATAAAAATATACTATAACAAATTTTTTTTTCCCAAATGCTTTTGTAGAATGAGATTTGTAACAAATGACATTGTTGAGTCAAAAGGATATAATTAAATAACATTGTTGCCGGCCAGAAACACTCTTTAAGCAACTGCTTGCATGCATGATGCACCCTTTTTCATGATTCTAAAAAGAGTTTGATCAATGAATAGACTTACTTGTTATAGAAAAAAAAGAGTGCATTCAACATTTTATGGTACTGTAGTTGTTGTTGAAGTGTGGAATTGTTGCAAAGCAGGTATTTTATTTAGGCAACCGTTATTCACAAAAGGAATCTATTAGAAGTCCCTCCTAAGCCAAATCATTTATATTTTTTGTTTGTCCAATTAGACATATATGTATTAAATAGGGAAATTTAAGATTTTTTTTGATAAATATTACTATTTAGTTACGCGTTTTGACATAATTATTCTTACACTATCACATCATATCATTCTTCTATCATTCTTCTTTTAGAAAGATTATTCGATCAAACTTTTAAAATATTCTTAAAGAATCTGGTGAAATCTTCCAAAAATATTCATTAGCACCAAATAATCATAAAAAAATGTGTGATAATTATCTGTATCTAACATGACTGTTGACGGTTAATAGTGAAGATATTAGGATAATTGGGGGCCTGTGAAAGTAGATAAAAAATGATTTACAGAATATTTGGTAGGCTTATTAAAGAGTAAGAATTATAAAATTTGGCTGCCAAGTAAATATTTCATGTATATGATGCATCTTAACTAACACAACACCAGTAAATGAATTGTGCAAGTAATACATGATTTGAGTCCACATACCTAAATAAGCAAAATGTAGCAGGGTAAGGCTTTCTGCTGTTTTTAGAATAATATGATTGCAGAATTCAAATTTCTCTCCCACAGTTTTGCGGATCTTTGCTCCTACAATAGATTAAGCTTAAGATGAAGCTGTATATTCTAATAATAATAATATCATATTTTAACACCCCAAAAACAACATATCTACAAACCAATAAATAAATCTACTCCAAAATAATACCACAATCAAAAAGAGACTAAGCCTCATAAAAAAAAAAAAAAAAACAACATGCAATAGTAAAAAAATTGTCTATTTGCGTCATTTGTTTAGACAAGTGAAGCAAATAATGACGAGACGCTTTGAGTTTAGTATTGCGTCGGTTGTGTTTTATGAACCTACGCAATTAAAGAAATGCATATATAATAATATCTATTTGCGTCGCTTAGAATAAAAGAGCAATGCAAATGTTTAGTTCAAATGTTTAGACTCAAATACTTTCTCAAAGGTATTGCGTCGCTTTAATAATAATGTGAGACTCAAATGTTGACAAGTTGGCATCTTGTTACTACCAATGTGCGAAGCGAATGTGATTTCTAAATTAGGACTCAATCGAGAACAAAAACAATTCCTTTTGTAATAGTTCTTCGATTTTTTTTCTTTATTCCTCTTTTCACTACTGAACAAGCTCTCACCCCCTGCTTTAGCAACAGCCACTAGTGACCGACCATGTCGTTGTCTGCCTAACCTTGTCTGCAAACTAGCTAGCCACCACGTCTTTCCGTCTTGCCGGACCACCATTGCCAAACATAATTATTGTTGGTTTTTCTTTTATTAATAATATAATTTATAGAAGTTCATGTTTTTTTTTTTTTTTTTTTAAATTTTAGATGATAATAGATAATATGCATTATTTGAAATTTGTTTAAGCCTTTATAAAGGCTATTCAATTAATCATCAAAATGTATACGAATCACATTTCAATTTTTATGCCATCAAATATCTGATAAAATTGCTTTCAAACTTTATTTTTTTTTTCACTTCCTTTCTTTTGTTTCTTTAGTTGCCTAAATAAAACACTTCTAAGTGAGCTAAGTTCTATTGTAGTTACTGAGACTGAGAAGCTGTGTTCTCCTTGAGCTGCTTCATTCCCCTAACATGAGACAGAGAAGTTGTGTTCTATTGAGTTGTGACTTGTTCTTGAGTTATCAAGTAAGAAATATCGGTTTTTGGGTGTTGATTTGTTCATTTAAAAATTTGGAATATGCTTGCTATGGTATTTTCATGTGTTTGTTAAAATTGTATGATTGACTGTTTTCTTTTAGTCCCGCATTTATAATTATGGAATTGTATTCATCATCTGACTTAGATATTGAAAAGGAGTTAAATTATATTGAATTTTATGTGAAAATTATGAGGAGATGAGAAAGTTATGGTTGTTAGAGCTAATAATAGGAAATCATTTAGACTTAGTGTAATTCTATTTGTAAATTACATTAGTTATCTAACTTATAGCTGAAATTGTTTAGGATTTTGCTTGTGAATTGTCTAGGATTATGATTGTGAATTATTTTGGTTTCTACAGTGTTTAAAAATGGATCGAAGATGGATGTATGGAAATCAAATTTCGACAAGAAATCTAGAAGGGATTGAGGAGTTTAGTAAAGCTGCCCTTAAGCATATGTCTAAAAGTGCATCATCTATAATTCTATGTCCTTATTGTGATTGCAATAATGTGAAAAGGTATCGTAATATTGATAGTCGTGGGTTCAAAGTGCACTACACAACGTGGACATTGTGTGGTGAGAGTGCATATCATTGTGCTAGCACTATGTCCTTTGTGAGCCAAAAAGAGAATCATAGGAAGATGGTAATGCAAATGAATATGAGGCTATGAATATCAATGTGCATGTAGAAAATGAGAATGAGAATGATGTTGAGAATGACAAGTTAGACGAGATGATGCATATTATAGAAGACCAAGAAACCATTGTATCCTGGCTGTACAACATTCACTTTACTTTTTGCTATTCTCATGTTATTCAACTTGAAGATGACACACAACTAAACCGATAAAAGCTTTACACAAATGTTAGAAGCTTTAGTAGAAATATTTATAAAAGGAAATGAACTTCCTACCTCTACTTATGAGGCCAAGAAACTTATGTGCCCTATGGGTATGGAGAATGATAAGATAAATGCTTGTCCAAATAATTGTGTGTTAATGAATATGCAGATTTGCATAAGTGTCCAAGGTGTGGATTGTCTCGTTATAAGATTAAGGAGAATGGTGATGTTTTAAGCATAAAGAAGAAAATTTCTCCAGCTAAAGTACTATGGTATCTTATAATCATACCAAGGTTTAGGCGCCTTTTTTCAGATGACAACAATGCAAAATTATTAAAGTAGCAAGGTGATGAAAGGAAGATGGATAGGATACTGAGGCACCCTGCTGATTATCCGTAATAGAGAAACATCAATCGAAAATACAAGGATTCGGTCGAGAAGTTCAAAATCTTAGATTAGGTTTTTGTACAAATGGTATGAACCCATTCGGAACACTTTGTACCTAATATAGAACTTGGTCTGTTCTTCTAACCATCTTGTTTTCATTATTAATCTCAGGTCCTAAACAACTGAGAAACGACATAGATATTTTTTTCACACCACTACTGGAAGATTTGAAGTTATTGTGGGATAAAGGTGTCTCAATGTTTGATGCATATACTAAAACAGATTTTACCTTAAGTACTATGATTTTTTTGCACAATAAATGACTTTCCAGTCTATGGAAATTTATCTGGTTACCTTGTAAAGGGTAAAACACCATGTCTCGATTTGTGGGAATGATATGGAGTCATTGCATCTCATTTAGTGTAAGAAGCATGTATTCTTAAATTTTCACTGATATCTCCTTATTCATCACCCTTTTTGAAGTCAAATTGAAGTTTTTAATGGGAAAATAGAGATGGGTGAAGCTCATAAGTCTTTGCGAGCAAGTAAGGTTTATGAACATATGAAAGACATTGATATTTACAAAGGTAAATCTGTCTGTGCTTCTGTGTGCAAAAAGTTGTCAAAATTGTGGGATTTGCCATATTGGAAGGATATAGAAGTGAGAAATTGCTTGGATATGATGCATATTGAGAAAAATGTTTGTGATGCAATTGTTGGGACATTGTTGAACATGCTTGGGAAGACTAAAGATGGAGTCAATGTTAAAAAAGACATAGTTGTAACGGGTCATCCTCAGTTGGCACCACAAGAAAGAGGGAAATAGTGGTATCTTCTTTCAGCATGCTACACTTTATCCAAGAAGGAGAAAACCAGTTTTTGTGAGTCATTAAAATGCTTAAAAGTTCTAACTAGTTATTCTTCAAATTTCATAACCTTATATCAATAAGTGACTTGAAATTAGTTGGCATGAAATTAAACTTTGTAGGCTATTATGTATAAGATGGATGTGTCCCTTTGAGCGATAAATGGGCAAGTTACAGGGAAAGTGATAGCAAAACTCGAAACTTCTGTAAGTTACAGGGAAAGTGATAGCAAAACTCGAAACTTGTGTGACATCCCTAACCGAAACCATACGTCATGCATATCATCATTATAGGTATAATGCATTTTTACTGTTTTATTGCATCAGAATTTATTTTAATAAATAGATATTAGCGAGATAAATAAAAGGATTATTTACTTGCTAAATAAATTTTATATGAACATTATAGGAATTGAATTGTAAACACATGAATTATTAAATTTTTAAGACTTAAAAATCGTCAGTACACGGAAATGAGGGGATCCACTAGGATTTTTATTTGACGCAACCGTATAAGTTATAGTGACATAAATAATTAAAAAGGATATACATGAATTTAATATAAAGAAAAATAAATCAGTTTTGGATTGATAAAATATTTTCACTTTAAAATTTGATTTTACGGTGACATCCTAAATTTCATTCCACCAACATTGCCAAGGTACCGGATGTCGATTGAATGTAAATAATTTTTGGTCCTAATAATAATAATAATAATAATAATAATAATAATAATAATAATAATAATAATAATAATAATAATAATAATAATAATAATAATAAATTGTATTTAAATAAATTATATTTTCATTTTAATATTTAATGTAATTAATAAATAAAATATTTTAAATTAAATATATTTTATGAGAAAAATAATTTATAAATTTATTAATATTCTAAAATAAACATAACAAAAAAGCAATCGCATTCTAATAAAGCACTCGCGTTCTAATAAGTTAAAAGGCTTTTCCAAAAAATCCAAACGTTAATATAGATATATTATTTTTAAATAATTGTCAAAAAAATATTATTTTTAATTAATAACATTAAATAATAATTTTAAAACTTGTTAATTTATACTTATTTTAATAAAATTAATATAGTACTATTATAAATCACTAATTAGCTGAAATGAAAAATATTCGGTATGAATGGATGGAATCCGCTGCTAATTTGGGATTCCAACCACTATAAAATCTCAATTAAAAAACTTATCAAATATCTAAACCTAAATTATACAACAACTCCTTTTTAGATTAAACTTAGAAATGGATAACACAAAATTGTTTAGCATGAATACATACTGCCGCATGACCCAATCCAAAGGCCATGACCGACGTGCAGCTAAACCGGAATCTAACCGTACAAACCTGCTAATTTGAGATCTCAACCACTAAAAGATCTAAATTAAAAAACTTACCAAATATCTAATCTAAATTGTAATTATTGCCTACAAAACAATCCCTTTTCGGATTACACTCACAAATGGATAACATAAAGTTGTTTAGCATGAATATATGTTGTGCACGATCCAGTCCAAAGGTCATGACCGGATGTAGCTAAACCGGAATCTGGTCGTACAAGCCTACTAATTTGGATCTCAACCACTCGAAGATCTAAATTAAAAACCTTACCAAATATCTAAATCTAAATTGTAATTATTGCCTACAAAACAACCCCTTTTCGGATTAAACTCACAAATGGATAACATAAAATTGTTTGGCATGAATATATGCTCTTTCATGACCTAGCCTAGAGGCTGCTACTAATGTGCACCGGAGTCTAACTACACAAGCCTTCAAAATAATTCACTTAACTAGTTGCGTCAATTACTTATACCTAAATCCGCTGGTCTAAAATGATTAACTCAAGTTAAATAAATAGTTAGGTGACCTAACTTCTAATATCATATCAAATTTCAAATAACATCTGATGTCAGATTTCACATGCTCAATGTAAAAAAAAAAAAAAGTCAAGAGGTACAAGTGAAGTTCCTATAGGAATTTTCTTTGAACTAAATCGTGAACCAGCTTTGATTCGTTGATTAATGAATCCTATCACCGCAGTTTGAATAAAAGTTTAAGAAATTTATGAACCACGAACCATAGGTTCATGATCCAAAACTAAACCAACTTTGATTTGCGGGTTCAGCAAACAGTGAAAAGAAAAATTTATGAAATCAAAGTTTTGGTTATTATTTGAAAAAAAAAGATTATGGTTAGAAAATATATTGATTTTGATTTTTAAACAGTGTGATGACAAAATCGAACCAAACCAGTTTTCTCGAGTTTGATCGGTTAATCATGATGAGTGGAGATGAGAATCAAATGCTTGTGCTTTCGAACCTAAATAAATGTGGATTCACATGTGGATTCCATTTCTACACTCTCCACTTTGCTTATTCATTCCCACATTCCTAAATCAATCAACTACCCAATTATTTTTCATATCATTTCATCTCTGTCTTTTTTTTTGTGGGTAATAATATCCTACAATAAATTAATGCACCCATTGTTCTACACTTTTTCTTCTTCTTCTTCTATATATATATATATATATATATATAAATAGCTCCCAACTCAAGCATTCTACTTCATCCTCTAACACAACTTAGCAATTGTACCTTTTATTTGTTAAACGGTTGTTTTCTTTTCTCCTCATTTTCTTTTTCCCTTTCTTGGCAAACAAACAGCAATACGTTTTTTTTTTGTCCTTAACTATTTCACAAGTTTTTAAAATTTCTTCTCAGTTACAAAATTGTGAAGAAAAAAAAATGGGTTACGAAGACAAAAATAAAGCAAGCAATTGTAGAAATTTTCAGAAGAGCTATTTTGATGTTTTGGGGCTTTGCTGTTCATCAGAAGTTCCACTGATCGAGAATATTCTCAAATCTCTTGACGGAGTAAAAGAGTACTCTGTTTTTGTACCCACAAGAACTGTTGCTGTTGTTCATGATTCTCTTCTCATTTCTCAGCTTCAAATTGGTAACTTTTCTATCACCCATTCTTTTTTTTTTAAGAAAAAAAAAATCTTCAATGTTTTCATTGTCTTCTTCTTCATCATCTTTTTCTTCTTTCAAATGCTAGTGTATTATTTTCAGATCTGTGAGGTAGATACTCTGGTTTTTTAAAGAATATAAGTGAGTTTTTTTGGTATAAATTAGTTAATTTAATAGTTCCTTAAAAAAAGACACTTTAATTTAGAAACTTTTTGATAAAAATTATAAAATTAATTAGCATTTGGTTCTGTAGTGTAGTGTGGTGTATGTATATGGGTTGGAGAGTTCATGATTTGGTTTGATTTTTATTTTTAAAGCTGATAATTTTATACAAATTTCGAATCAAATCAAACAATGGGAACTATGTTTAATTAACAAATTGTATAAACAAAATTAATTAAACGACAAACATTCTAAAACGGCCGTTTAATTGAATTTTGGGTGTTAGTTAAGATTATGGTAACAACGACGAGGCCGGCAGAAGAAATCAGTGCTTGTTCATTTTCATATAATCCCATATAATTTTCGTGATCAAGTTAAGTTTTACCACTAAACTATATTTATCGTACACGTTTTTATTCCTTTTAGTAAATTTTGATAAGCAATTCATGAATGTATCGAGCTTTTACATAGATATATACACCCACTCAATTAAGATATTAATAGATTAGCAGAGAGCAGGGCTAAGACGACAAGAAGATTAAATTTATTTCAATAATTGATTGATATCTCATTTTTTAATGAAGAAAATGTATGTCCAAAATAATTGTTTAGTGAGAGCATGGGATAGACAGGAAATTACAATAAAAATATATATATATATATATATTTTAATATTGAGCTCTCAACTTAATTAATATATAACACTTAATAATTAAAAAAAAAAATTAACAGTACTTAACAATTTGTATCTACACTAAATCAATCAATATTTGTAATTAATTCCATCTTTATTTTTTCTCTTTGATTTTGTATTAGTTTGGTGTATTATAAGTGGTGTGGTTACATTTATTTTGTCTAAAGAAAAAATTTATACAAAAAAGATTGGTATATGGCAGTTAAGGCACTGAATCAAGCAAGGCTGGAAGCAAACGTGAGAGTAAATGGAAATACAAATTTTAAGAAGAAATGGCCGAGTCTATATTCAATGGGAAGTGGAGTATTACTTATGCTTTCATTTTTGAAGTACATTTACAGTCCCTTCCATTGGCTTGCTCTTGGAGCTGTGGTGGTTGGCATTCCTCCGATTCTCCTCAAAGCCATTGCCTCCGTCAGGAATCTTAGACTTGACACCAATATTTTGGCTCTCATTGCAGGTACTTTTCATTGTTTTCTTTTGCGAAATCGTGTCATTTTACTGGTTTAAGAATATTCTATTCAAACACGCCTCCATAAGAAAAAGACCATTTGATATGTATCTTCTCTGTTGCGTAACGATTGAAGGGTGATGATAGCAAATTGCATAAAAAGAGTAACAGAAAAATAAAGGACATGCTACTAATGCATCCTATTTTATACTACTTTTTATCATATAATATGTAGACAAATCGTTTATTTATTTATTTATTTTTAGCCTAAAGTTTCTGCTTTGGCACCTTTATTTAAAGTTTCATTGTCCTAATCTTTCCGGTTTGCTTTATTAACATAAATTATTGGCTTTTCCACATAAAGTAATATGCTCATTTGGCACGTATTCAATTTTGGTTATAGCTTTCATTTCACGTGATAAAAGGAGCAAATGCTGCATTACTTACTGGGCTTTCCTTCTTATTATTTTTATAATACATGAAAATGAACAAATGGAAGAGCTTTATCTTTACAAAAAAAAAGCTATCTTTATTGACAACCTTTGCTTTGTTTGTTTATGCTATCTTAGTTTGCTTTCCATTCCTTCTAAAATGCTACTGCATAATTTGGACAAAAGCACTCATGCGTCTATGCTTTAAATTTTGAAATTTAAGTTATGATTGGCAGTATTTAGTTTGAAAACCATGTTACATTCTGCAAATAGTTACTATAATCAGTTAACAGCTAAAAACTCCTCAAACAACAACTTTGGCGGAACGCACCCAAAATCTTAAATGAACTTAATAAAATTTGAAGTAGTTTATTTGTATTAAAAAGAGCTTTAAAATGGATGTACTTTTGATTGTAATGTTGATTTTGGTTACATAATCTTATTACAGTGATAGGGACAGTAGCTTTGAATGATTATGTGGAAGCAGGAACCATTGTGTTTCTTTTTACTATTGCAGAGTGGCTTGAGTCAAGAGCAAGCCACAAGGTACTAATTTTTTAGCAATTTTATTTGTTTATTACTCCAGTAAGTAAAATTGCTGCAATTTAGAGACAAGTATTTTTTTTGGGGGGGTTTCAGGCAAATGCAGTAATGTCATCATTAATGAGCTTAGCTCCTCAAAAAGCAGTAATAGCTGAAACAGGTGAAGAAGTAGATGTTGATGAGGTTAAATTAAACACAGTTGTCGCCGTTAAAGCCGGAGAAATTATACCTATGGATGGAGTAGTTGTAGAAGGAAATTGTGAAGTGGACGAAAAAACCTTAACTGGAGAATCATTTCCGGTTACGAAACAAAAAGATTCTACTGTATGGGCTGGTACTATCAATCTTAATGGTAATACTTAACATGGGATTTTGCACTGTTTCCAGAATATACTTTTGAATATATTAAGGTTTTGAGCTAAAAAAATTACTCCCATTTTCAGGTTATGTTAGTGTTAAAACTACAGCATTAGCTGAAGATTGCGTAGTAGCTAAAATGGCAAAGTTAGTAGAAGAAGCTCAAAACAGCAAATCCAAAACTCAAAGATTCATAGACAAAATTGCTCAGTACTATACTCCAGGTTACTAATTTAATGTAGCTTAATTCAACTTTATTTTAAGGCTAATTTGGTTATTTGTAGTCTTATTAGTTGATTTTTCTGGCAGCTGTTATAATAATATCAGGTAGTTTGGCAGTAATTCCTCTAGCATTTCGATTTAAAAACCGAAACCATTGGTTACATCTAGCATTAGTAGTACTAGTAAGTTCTTGTCCGTGTGCTCTGGTCCTCTCCACACCGGTTGCTACATTCTGTGCCCTGACAAAAGCGGCAACTTCTGGTGTTTTAATCAAAGGCGGGGATTTTCTTGAAACCCTTTCGAAAATCAAGATCATGGCTTTTGACAAGACCGGTACAATAACCAGAGGCGAATTTGTCGTTGTGGACTTCCAATTGCTTCGTCAAGATATGCCTATTGACACATTGCTCTACTGGTTAGAGTTACAGATTTTTTGAAGATATTTCATTGGTTTAGTAGATGATCTAAAATGAAAATTTGTTATTCTCTCAATTCAAATTATCACATTCGAGTTTTTTAGGGTATCGAGCATTGAGAGTAAGTCAAGTCATCCGTTGGCTGCTGCTCTTGTTGACTATGCAAGAAGTCTTTCTATAGAGCCACATCCTGAGAATGTGGAGGACTTTCAAAATTTTCCTGGCGAAGGAATTCGCGGGAAAATTTATGGGAACGAAATTTATATTGGTAACAGAAAGTTTGCGATCAGAGCTGAATGTGGAACTGGTAAGAACAAAATTTAGTCTTCTGCAACCTGTTCGAAATTGTGTCATTCATAATGCTGATATAAATGTATCTATGGATTTTTTTTTTTTTTTTTGCATTACAGTTCCTGTGCCAGAAATGGAAACCAAGAGTGGAAAGACTATAGGATATGTATACTTAGCAGGAACTGCCATCGGAACTTTTAGCCTTTCTGATGCCTGCAGGACTGGTGCTGCGGAGGCGATCACAGAGTTAAAAGCATTGAAAATTAAAACAGCTATGCTTACAGGAGATGGTCAAGCAGCTGCAGTTCATGCTCAACAACAGGTGAATCTAATTTTGTACTAATTAAGCTTCGAATTGTTATTCTAGAACAAGCAAATCAGATTTTTTTTTTTTTTAATTAAGGGCATTTTTTCTTCATTCTGTATTTTGGGAATGAACTTAAAAGTAAATATATATATCATATTCAAATGCAGCTAGGACATGCTCTTGAAGTAGTGCATGCAGAACTTCTACCAGAGGACAAGGCAAGAATTATAGAAGCGTTTAAAAAGGAAGGCAAAACCGCAATGATAGGAGACGGACTAAATGATGCACCTGCATTGGCTACAGCTGATATTGGTATTTCGATGGGGATTTCAGGTTCAGCGCTTGCAACGGAGACAGGACATGTTATTTTGATGTCAAATGACATTAGAAAAGTTCCAAAAGCGATCAAGCTAGCGAAAAAAGCTCACAAGACAGTAATTGAAAATATCGTTTTATCGATATCAACAAAATCTGCTATTCTTGGCTTAGCCTTTGCTGGCCATCCGCTTATTTGGGCTGCTGTTCTTGCTGATGTTGGCACTTGCCTGCTAGTCATTTTCAACAGCATGTTACTTTTGCGAGAAACGCATACTAAGCATAGAGGAAAATGCTGCAACTCAAAGTGTTCTGAAAAAATCAAGAAATGTGATAGTCCGAATTTGTCTCATCATTACAAGCCTTGTTGTGATCACAATGCTGGTACTCAGGAAGCTCCAACAGCAAAATGCTGCGAATCGAAATCAGAAGAAAAAATCAAGAAATGTGGCGGTCATCATCACAAGCATTGCTGTGATCAAAAGGGGGGAAAATCAAGTAAAGAAAGTTGTCGTGATAACAATGCTGATGCCCAAGAATCTCCAACAGCAAAATGCTGCAAATCAAAATCGGAAGAAGAACTCAAGAAATGTGGCAGTCATCATCACAAGCATTGCTGTGATCAAAAGGGTGAAAAATCAAGTAAAGGAAACTGTGGATCGAAATACGAGCATAATGGAAATAACAAATGCACAGATTCAGCTGAACTGAAGCATTGTAGCCACTCGGTTGCTTCAGAAGAGCATTCTGCTCATAGCCATTGCAATTTTAAAGATTCAAATGACCATTTGAAGAAAACAGAAAAAGATCATTACCACCATGATAGTCATTGTGAGGTTGATTCATCAGAAAATGTCGTAGATTCAGATTTTATAGCTCCTCATTCTAACCAACCACAGTCAAAATTTTGCTCTAATAAAAATGCATGCATAAGCTTAGAAAAGAGAGAAATTGGGGGATGTTGCAAAAGCCACATGAAGGAATGTTGTGATAATAAGCATGGAAAATTTACAAGTAGCTTTGGTGGAGGATTGTCAGAAATTGTAATAGAATAGAAGGTAATTTTTCATATTTGACAAGGAGGTAGGGAATTATTAATTATTAAGTGCAAATCAAGTAAGTTAATCAATGAATGATGTGAGCAAATTTGCATTAATATCACAAATGTATATATTTCTTTGCATTGAATCAAATTATATATTATTATATTTTCCCATGCGATTTCTTCATTTTTTTGTTGTTGCATTTTTTAAGCCTCGATCCAGAAACAGGGGTCGGTTCTGGTGGCTTTGGGATCGCCGGAGTGGAGCCTTCTAAACAATGGCAACACTAACGGCTAAAATGACAGCGTTGACGGCTGTGTAGCATCTCACCTAACACGTTCGTCTCCCATACATTCCAGATCACCATTTGGTTTTATGTTCAGATGAGGAAGGAGACAGAGAAAATTTCATTTTGGTCCTTGATTTTGAAGGACGGATTCGAATGGCTCTTAAAAATTACAGTTTTAACTCCCAAATAGTAGAGGTGGCAATGGGCTGGTTCGGCCCGCCAGGCCCGGCCGAACCGGCCCGGATGTAAACCGGCCCGTACGAAACCGTAACCTGAACCGGCCGACGGACGGGCCGGTTCAGGTTCATAAAATTTTCGAACCGTAACTGTGGAGGCCCGTGAACCGTGAGTAAACCGCTCGAACCGGACAATCGAACCGCCGGTTAACCGGAAAAAATAAAAAAAAATTTGAAAAATGAAAAACCGACGGGCCAAACCGGCGGGCCTCTGACCGAACCATGAAAGGACACTTTTCAGCTTTAACCGAAGGGTTGGCCCGTCGGTTTGAACCGGCGGGCCTCGAACCGTACAATGGTCAGAGATTGAACCGGCGTGAACCAACGGGCCAGGCGGACGGACTTAACCGGCGGGCTGCAGTTTGTGGCCAAAGGACAGCTGGCCTGGCGGGCCAACCCGTGGGCCCAGCCTGCATGCTGCTTTCTGATGGCGTGTGCAGAGGGAGGAAGTAGGGGCCTGGCGGGCCCAGCCCTTGGGCTGGCCCTTTTTCAAATAGCTGTGCAGAAATTTCGGGGGAGATTAAATTCAAATTGTGGACGATTTTAACCCCGTTAATAATGAAAAATGGGTAGTTTTTGGGGGTAATTTGTGTCCAACGAAATTTTAGGAATTGTCTATAAATTGGAGGGGGGGAATTTTTTTTTACAACTTTGCTCACTCTCTACTCTCTCACACTGTCTGAAAAA
>CANUEY010034236.1:0-14606 GCA_948099555.1 Croton setiger
TATATATATATATATATATATATATATATATATATATATATATATATATCATAAATTGAAAATAAATTAAATGATAGATGGACATTTTAGTATAATGTTTAAAAATAGCGGAACAAAATAAATTATTTAAAAAAAATTAAATATGAAAAAAATAGGACATAAAATAGTATTTTCCCCCCAAATATAAATTGGGGATATTATTTGAATTGAAGAAACAAATATTTTTATAAAATCGATCCATGTGTTTACATGAAGGTTGATGAAATTGAAATTGTATGCAATGGAAGCAAACGTTATCAATGACTTGTCTTCACAGCCTAATTCTAGGCTAGTTCCAATTCCCAACACATGCAGAAACAAAAAGCCTGCTGCTGCTGCTTCTACTCTTGCTTTCAAGGGTTATTTGTATTACACTACGCGTCTAATACAGTACTTGTAATCTTCTGTGTGCGACTGTCTAAACATAATAATTAACCAGATAAGTGTCTAAATACTTTAAATTACACCAAATTAGTGCCTTTCATGTTTGTTTTTTTTACAATTACTGAGAGGAGAATACTAATCCAAACCAAGCATTGATGTTTGTTAAGGAGAGTATCAATCACTGACTACCACATTGTCTGTAATTGGAATTTTATCCATAACTCCCAAGTGCCTTTCATGTTGTGCGCCAAAATCCATATCATTAAATGCCATATAAATAAGTAGATTTTTTTTTTAAAAAAAAAAATTATCATGTGCGTTTTTTAAATAGTATACAATAATATGAGAATGACAATGTCATTTTAAATATTTTTACAACAATTTTAATTTTTAAGTAGGGGTGAGAAAAAAATCCAAAAAACCGAATCTATGGAAACCCAATCGAAAATTTGGTTAATTGATGTTACAGTTTGGTTTACGATTTGCAGAAGAAAGAAATCGAATATTTCAGTTCGGCTCGCGGTTTTGAGAGTCTAAAACTCGAACAGACTAAAAACCGAACGTTAAATATAAATACCCCTTCATTCATCTATCCCGAAGTTAAAAACTTTTCTCTACCGCTCCCTTTCAACTCTTTCTCACTTCATATTCTTCTTTCATGATACCTACCTTCATCTCTTTCTCATTTCTCATCCACAACAACGAGCTCCTCTCTCTCTCAATCACGAGCTAGAGCCCCTCTCTCTCATCACCTACTTCATCTTCTTCTAATCTCTTTTCTTGAAACACCATATTTCAAATAAATCCATGGCAGCGGCATTTCTGCTGTTCTTTGTGCTATCAAAACCAACATTGCTAGTCCTTCTTCAATTCTTTGTCTCCTCTGCATCTTCATGAATCAACACTAATCTTGAAGAAAAGCAACGGTTGCCATGAAGCAACATCGGCTAAAGCTTCTCAGTCTTCATGTACAGGCGTCGCCATCTTCATCTTCTTTCCTTTTTCTTGGTCGCGGTCATTGAAAAATTGAAGGTTGAAGATTAGTTGCAGATCTATGTTCTTTTATCTTTAGTTTTTCACTATTCTTCTTTTATCTATAATTTTTAGTTGTGTTGCATTTTGGATTAATGAATCATTTTTGGTGGTTCTGAGGTTATGTTTATGAATTTTGTTTCACTGATGATTCTGGATGTTAATTAATTTTTGCATGTGAATTTTGTAATCTTTTTTTTTTCTAATGATTTTACTTTATTAGATTATGTTTGTTTTGTATTATGGATGTTCTTTTGCTAGAAAAAAAAAACACACAGAAACACAAAGAATACAGCAGAATTTTCTAATCTTTTTGTGGTGATACCTCTAATGCAGATAGCTCACCATTTTATATATCTCATAAGCAACTAACAAAGCAACAAAATAGGAAGAAGTGGCAGTAGTATTTCCACAAATTCTGCCATACATGAGACTAGTTCTACCACTAATTAAATCCCTCTAATCACTCCCACTGTAGATCATGCTTATTTGTCAAAAACAAATATCTAAGTATCTACATGTACGAATAAAACATAAAAACAATAAAACAAGTTTAATTAAATCTAACATCCACTCCCCTTAAACTTTTGTAATCTTCTTTTTTAACACACTTCATTCCAATCTTTTCTCGAAGCTCAATTAACCTCTGCTTCCTTAACGGTTTAGTTAACAGATCAGCCAGCTGCACTTCTGTATGAACATATGCCAAATCAATGCTGATTGCCTGCACATTATCCCGAATAAAGTGATATCGAGTATCAATGTGTTTACTTGTATTGTGATAGACTGGAGTTTTAGCAAGGGCAATAGCTGATTGGTTGTATACTTTAAGTAATGCCTTAGTATCTCTTCTATATTTGTGTTCGAAAGCCATTTTTTCCCTTCTTCAAACACAACATCATGACTCACAACAATTCTATTTCT
Source organism: Croton setiger (assembly GCA_948099555.1). Classification (NCBI taxonomy): domain Eukaryota; kingdom Viridiplantae; phylum Streptophyta; class Magnoliopsida; order Malpighiales; family Euphorbiaceae; genus Croton; species Croton setiger. Next base: position 2,380 of record CANUEY010034236.1, read on the forward strand.
TCTTGGATCAAATAACTTGTATGCCTTAGTTCCATCCTCATAACCAAGCATAACAACTTGACTACTTCAATCAGCTAGTTTTGCAAGATTAGACACTACATTTTTTACATGTGCAGTACACCTAAATACACCAAAGTGACGAACATTAGGAATCTTACCATACCAAGCCTGATATTGAGTCATGTTTGAGACACTTTGTATAAGAGCCCTGTTCAACACGTACACTACTATCTTCACCGCTTCTGCCCAAAATCTCAATGGAACTTCCATGCTTTTCATCATACATATTGCCATCTCAATGATTGTCTGATTTCTTCATTCCACCACGTCATTTTATTGTGGTGAATATGGGGCTGTGAGAAATCTTCATACTCCATGGTCATCACAGAATTTTTTGAATGCTGTGGATGTAAACTCTCCTCTATGATTCGTTCGAATTGCCTTTAATTTATTATCAATTTCATTCTCAGCTATTGCTTTAAATTTTATGAACACTGTTAGAGCTTCATCCTTACTGTTCAACACATATACCCACATAAATCTGGAATAATCATCAACCAATAACATGAAATAATTATTACTTCCCTATGTTGTTGGTGATATTGGTCCGCACAAGTCATGGTGGGTGAGTTCTGGCAGTTTAAGTGCTTTAAAATTTGATTCTTGTAGGAATGAGTTTTTGTGTTGTTTTCTAATGAGGCATCCATCACACAGCTGTTCTACTTGATTGATTATAGGCATTCCTTTCACCATGCCGCTCCTGCTGAGTTTTCTTAGTGAATTAAAATTGAGATGGCCATATCTAGCATTGCCACATCCAAGTTGCATCTTCCATCTTTGCCAAAAGATTTATTGGTGCAGCAAGCTTGAATTGTGCAATATAGAGCTGATTTGCTTGTCTCTCTACATTTACCACCAGCATGTTCTCTTGTCGTACACCTTCAATCGTCCTTCACCAATGAAAGCTTTGCTTTTTGCTTCATCAAGCTTTCCATGGCTTATTATATTGCTTCTAAGCCTTGGAATGTACTACACAATCTGCAGAGTCAAGCATTCAGTGTTTTTGCATTGAAATAACATGGAACATTGCCCATATATATCTACTTCGGATCCATCACCAAACCTCACCCTTCCTGTAATTGTATGATCCATGTTAGCCAAGCAAAGTTTTTCACCTGTCATATGACTACTTGCCGCAGAATCCAGTTACCATTCACTTTCAACCTTTTTGTCTCCAACTGACCGTTTTAGCATCATGACGCTTTCAGGCTCTTCCGCCGGTGAGATCGCTGGTACAATCATTTCCAACAAGAGTAAAGATGGCCCATCTTCTTCCTGTTTTCGTGATAGGTTGGCCTTTTCTTCCCTTTCTTTCGAAAAAAATTCTAAGGCATAATGGCCCATCTGGCCGCAACTATAACATTTAATTTTGCTTTTATCTTTCTTTTTTTGTGGCTTCGATTCTTCATCAGCACCTCCTTTCGACTCGCCATAATTTCTCCCTCTGCCACGGCCTCGTCCTCTGCCTCCTCTACCACGATAATCGCTATAAGCTTGAGGTTTGTTGGAAGAATTTTCTTCCTCTCTAGCTCTCCATTCTGCTTTTGTAAAGAGAAACATCTCCTCCGACTTGCCACTACAGCTCATCAACCATTCCTCGGAAGCTTTTAATGATACAATTACCTCCTCAATTGATTTGGTTTTCAGGTAACTAAATTCCTCTATAGTGGAAGCTATCTGCAAGAATTTTATGGAAACTGACCGCATGAGCTTTTTTACCACCTTCTTATCATCAACTGTATTTTCAAGGCTTCTAAGTTTGTTAACGATGATGGTGAGTTTTCCAGAAATTCATCAATTGTCTCTAAATCACTCATCCTCAAAGCCTCAAACTCTCTCCACAAAGTTTGAGTTCTGGCCTCCTTCACTTTGTCTGCGCCTTAGTTCATTGTTTTAAGCATATTCTATGCCTCCATTACTGTTTTTTTGGCCCCTAGTTGAAGCAAGGTATCTTCACCTATACCTTGATAGATGGCCGTCATTGCCATCTTATCTTTTATGTTGTCAACCGGACCTTCAGACTCAATTGGATCCTATAATCCTTGAGTCATCATGAAAAATTCCATTTTAATAGCCCATGCTACATAGTTGCTTTTTGTCAACATGAGATATTTTAGCGTAACCATGCCTTCTTTCTCCGGAATTGGTACGCCTTCTCTAATGGAAGTACCGCTTGAGACATCCTCTCTCTCGCTCTCTCTCTGCTCTCTTTTTGATTTCTCAATCTCTAGATGAGTCATTGTTAATGCCTTGATCTTAGAGCTCTTAAACCAAATGTTTTGCTAGAAAAAAAAAATACAGAAACATAAAGAATACAGCAGAATTTTCTAATCTTTTTGTGGTGATACCTTTAATGCAAATAGCTCACCGTTTTATATATCTCATAAGTAATTAATAAAGCAACAAAAGAGGAAGAAGTGGCAGTAGTATTTCCACAAATTTTGTCATACATGAGACTAGTTTTACCACTAACTAAATCCCTCTAATCGCTCATACTGCAGATCATGCTTATTTGTCAAAAACAAATATTTAACTATCTACATGTTGTACGAATAAAACATAAAAACAATAAAATAAGTGTAATTAACTCTAACAGATGTTAATCTTTTTTGTTTCTCTGATGATTTTGTTAATTTTTTTTTTCTCATGGTTCGATTTATGAAATTTTCTAGAGTTGAGAATGGAAGTGAGAATAATTTCTTTGTAATTTTCGGTTTAATAACCGAACTAAACATTGAGTTTGGTTGATGTTCAGTTTTTACCTCCATTGGTTCAGTTATTGGTTGTGAAAAAAAGTAGTCGGTTTTTTCTGCGGTTTCACTGGTTCAATTCAATTCAGTTGGTTGAACCAAATTTGGTCACACCCTATTTTTAAGTATAAAGTTCTACTTATGTTATTATTATTTTTTATACTACAATATAAATTCTCAATTTTTCTCAATCCCATTTCATTTCAAACCCTAAAAAAAAGGATTTACAAGTTATAGTAAGTTGGTATAGCTAAAGATTAAAAATAAAAGAAAACCTAAAGCTTAGTTATTAAGGGCGCAGCACTCCCTCTAGGTTGTGTCCGGTTTGATTAGTACTTTCTTCTCTTAGATTAGGGTAGATTAAGATATATTTATGTTAAAAAAAAAAAAAAGTTATTGATTCGAGTCGGGTCTTCTTAATTAACTCGTGGTTTGTTCAACTCAACAGAAATGACCCACCAACGCGGAGATAACTAAAATAGTAGGTTACTTAATCAAGTCGAAGACAAATTTCAAACTCGTCCTTATTTTTTAAAAATTTGTGAACTTTTCCATACTAAAATTTTAAAAGTGATGAAATTATTACAATGTGTTGAAATTATTATTCAGCTAAACGTATGTTTATTTTAGACAAAGCGAAAATGAGGTTGGAGAAAGACAATATTACATATTAAAATTGGAAACAAAAAGTGTTACAAATGTATGAAAATTAAACATAAATTTGAATATTGTAAAGGGACAACTGGTGAAATAGCACAAAACATTACTTGCTTTTGAAAAAATATCATTTAATTTTTAAAAATTAAAAAATAGTATTTTAAATTTAATACTATCTATAAATTTTTAAAAAATTCAAAACTATCTTTTTATTAAAAAATAAAAAACGTATTTCATAAAATAGTCGTTTTAAAATATATTGAAAATACTGATAATGCATTTACGAAGTTTATTGATATTTATTGAAGTTTATTAAATTTTTTATTGATTTATAAAGTTTTATTATACATTTTTATTTAGTTAATAATATTAGTATTATTTAAAATTAATATTTGCTTTTAAATTTATTATTAATTGATAGTTGTCAGTTTTTGACAAAATATTTTAAAATGTACTCCATTCTATAAAACATTACATGTCATTATGTAATATTTATTTTGTTCGTGTCATATTTTATGTAATAAATGATAAATTTTCTTTTTTTTTTTTCATTTTTATCCTTCATGTTTTATTAAATATAACAATTTTAAAAATAAAATAATTTATTTTAATTTATAAATATATGATTATTACAAGGTAAATTTACTATCAATATACTTTTTGCTTAATTAAGGTAAAATGCCACAATGTGACACATTTTGCAAAATAGGAGTAAAAAAGTAGCAAATGTTATGTTTGATATCAAATAATTGGTTAAATAAAACGAGATTTTCTTTCAAGTTGTTAATGTTTTAGTAAATATATTATTAGTTATTCTTTTTTCAAATTATACTATTACTTATTTTATTTTTTAAAATATTATACTCTAAATTCTTTCCATTTAAAAAAAATTATTTTTAAACAATAAGAACCAAGTCATAATTTTCAGCATTGTTTACCTTTAATGGGAATTAAAATGTAAAGTATTATTGAAAGTTAAAGATGAGAAAAAAGAATAATAAACTACATATAAAGGGAATTAACGTATAAATAAACTAACTATATAGAATAAATAAACTAATGACAATAAATTACTTGAGAATATAATATCTTAAAAATGAAAGACTTGAGAGTATATTTTAGTAAACAGAAAGATCTGACAATATATTTACTAAAATGTTAAGAAACGAAAAGTTAATTTGCCTAAAAAAAATTTCTAAATTTTCGGTGTTTTCGAGTTGGCTTGGATTTTAGTTTTGAATTTTTCTCCTTTTTATCATATATACAGTAATATTCAATTTCACATACCAAATTTAAATTCATTTATTTAATTTTATATAACGTAAATTTTTAAATTTTTCGAAAAATGAAATAAATATTTTTAAAATATAATGAATATATAGTAAGTTTAACATACCAAAATTAAGTGTATAATATAATTTCTTAATCAGTTAAAATACGAAATGACTATGACGTAAGTGTAACGGAATGAATTTAATTTTCTAATTCCATATATGCTTTAGGAGAAATTTCTAGATAGACATGATTATACGATAATTTGAATAAATTAATACGACACGACTTTAAAATGAATCATATCGTGCCAACATATTTGTAAAAAAAAAAAATAACTTGGTTTCACATATGTTAAGTGATTTTTACTCTTAATTTTGAATTTTCAATTAAATTTAAAATTTTAAAGGCTTAATAATTTAAAAAAAAAATCATCGTAAAATACGATTTCATCCTGACCTTATTTTATAACAAAATATTAACATTGTAATAAATCATCTTATTCTTAAAAAAGTAGAATACCCTAAATTTGAATTTTGAACTAAATTGAATAAAATCAAAACTTTAAGTCCTATATCTTGCTTTCTTCGTAAATGAACCATCATCCTCGTCACATTCATCAAAGCCACCAATATCGAACTTACAGCTTGGAGATAGAGAGACTTTGCAACAGTTAAACTAATAATCTCAACGTAATAGTGCCCAAAGTAAGTGAAAATGTCAGAGAGATCTAGTTGCTAGGGTGGTTGTTCGTTAGTAGATAAATTAAAGATATACACAGAGTCAGTTAACCATAATATTTTTATCTAATTTTTTCAATTTAGTTCAAAATTTATACATATGGTGTAAATCATCAAACTATTAGTATGATTTTATAATAAAGTTAAAAATAATATGATTTTAATAAAAAATACAAAATTTAAGGGTGAAATTGTATCGATGTTTCCCAAATTCAAATTTGGAGGTGAAATTTTTTCCAAAATTCAATGTTATAAATACATAATTTAATTAACCCATTTTTTTTTTTTTATGATTACTTAAATAAAAAAAAAATTCACTTTAGATTGTTCTATTCATTGTTACAATTTTCACCATAAGTAAAATTTGTTTCATAATCACCATAATTAAACGAAAAACCAAATTGAATAAATTTTTCTTTTTTGTGACTTTCTCTAGTTATTGAAACCTTAACCTTGATTTTTTTTTTTAAAAAAATTTAAGATATAATCCTTAACCTTAATCTTAAGTAGATAAAACACAGTGTTTCATCATAAACCAGCGATGAAACACATCGTTTTCCATATCTAACTTAAAATTAAAGTAAAGTAATCGGAGAAGATCTACAAAATTAAAAAAAAAAATTATTCGAATTGGTTTTTCATTCAAATTTCATCATAATTTTGTATGATAATTATGTTACAAAGTTAATAAGCAGGTTGGTTGTGAGTAAGTTGGTGTTAATTTTATTTAAAAATTGAATGAATCAATTTTGATAACGGAGCTTGCGAACAGATTTATTAATCAATAAAAACAATAAACTACCACAAAAGAAAATAGACGGACGAATTCTGTTCTATGTAATAGTAAAGATTTAAATAAAAAACTACTAGAACAAAAACAAAAATCTTCTTAACTAAATCGAGTTTTGCATGCAAAGCAAACTATTAGTAACTCATCAACAGGTCCTTCTTTAGCTAATAGTGAGGAGAACGAGATGGAGGTGGGCCCCAGGGCATAACATCAGGATGAGGTACTTGGGAATTGATTGGACATGGATTAGATACACCATAGGCATACATAGACCTACCCGCACCGGAAGGTAACTCATTAATGGGTCCACCACCACCCGTGTTAGATTTGGTCTGTTCACCACCGTTATTGTTACTACCACCACTTGGTAGTGGCCTGTGATATGTAGGGTTCAAGAAAGTAGTTGCTACAACCACCACCTCAGTCGCCGCCGTAACTTTGCCGGTGATGACTCCACCAAAAACCTGACCTTGAGAATCAACAACAGATATTCCGAACGAAGGAATATTCGGTTTGTTATTTGGCATTGTATAATAATAAGGCTGATCAACAAATAACGATCCGTTCAAAGCAAGAATCCTACCAAAAGGTAGAAAACTCTGATGAGGATAAAGGAACGTGACATTAGAAACAGAGCCAGTTGCACTGATAACACTAATATTCACTTGGTTTTGCCGAGCATAATTTGCTATAGTCTCGATTACATCAGAACCGGCCGAGATTTCAAGAACGACAGGTTTAAGGGAATCTTTAGTAATGACAATGGGTGGTTTAGGTTTATTTTTGGAACCACGCGGTCTGCCTCTCGGCTTTCTTTGAATCTCCAACGTTGCGGCGGCGGGAGTAGGATTGGGTGTGGTGGTGGTTTGAGGAGGATTGTAGGAGGAAGATGGTTGACTGTGGACACTTTGATCGGAGGAAGATTCATTAGAGGTGGGAGAAAGGTCTCTAGTGAGAGAAATTGCAGAGCAGCTGAAATCTCCTGCTGCCATGTTTTTTTTTTTTTTTACAGTCTTAATAGGAAAAGAAAAGATTATTTATAGGGAAGAAGACGGAGGAGGAGGTGGGGAATCAAAGCTGTAGTTTACAAGGTGGGATCCATCTTCGGATGGTCAAAGTCAAAGTTAAAGTTAGAGAGTTCTGTCATAGTTTGGATAGGATTGGACAAGGTCTGCAAACTGTACAATTTTGTTTCATTAGCTAGTTCCTAGTTGTCTCTGGATTTGGGGACTCCTTTATTTTCTTTTTTATTTTTATTTTAATTGAAGACATGTAAAATTTCGATTTAAATAAATTCTCGCATGTATCAGTAGGCTGTGCATGGTATTTGATTGAATTGGATCGGAATTAGAAACCGAGCTTAATCGGAATCGAAAAAAATTTGAAAATTTGGATCAGTCTCGAAATCAGAAATAATATTTTTCAGTTTCAGTTCCAATTCCTCTATTAGAACCAAACTGGAACTATTCCAAAACCGGAAAATAAAAAAAAAAAAAACCGGAATTGAAATGAATGCATTCACCTTAAACCTAAAACGACATTGTTTTAAATTGATTCATATCCTAAAACTAAGACTAAAACATCATCTCCATTCATTTCCTCTACAATTCCACAAACACAAACCTAGCTGCCCCTATTTCTACTTCATCTTCAACCTTCTATCCGCCATTATCAAACCCTCACCTCATCAGACGGCTCACCTCCCGCGCACGACCAACCTGACAACCGTCGATCTGACTCCAAGCACTGGGTTGGAGAAAGCTCTAGTGGCTTTGGCATTGTTAAAAGAGAATATCTGAGCAATATGTCAAAGGAGTTGAGACGCCATAATTGTTTGAGGCTAAGATTGAAAAGTAAATATCTGTTAGTTAAACATGTTTTATACAGAGTGCTGCTTCTTTTATATTTTGCTGACTCTCATTTTGGACAGTTTACGCCACCTTTCTAATCCTTTTAATAATCGCTTTTTTCTCGTCCTTCTGTTGCTCAAATCACACACGCAGAAAGAAACAAAACCAGCTGTTCATCTCCAACCGACATCAATGACCGCTGCTCCTATTTTGATTTCCATTCAACGTCACTACACCGGTCTTCGTTGGTGGTGTCCTTTGCTGTCACTCCAGGTTGTAGTATGTTATTTTCGGACGTAGTATCATTCTGAAACTGTCTCATTTTTAAGTTCTAATAATTTTGAGACTGGTTCCAAACTTTTAGGAATCGAAATTTCAGTTTCAATTCTGATTCCAGTTGCTTTCAGAAACAGATAACAGAACCAGATCCGCACACTCCTATATTTCAGAATAAAAGTCTCATTTATTTTTTAATTTTTTAAAATAAGAGTCTCCTTTAAACAATTTGTATCATAGTATTTTAAATTATAACCATGTTATCTACATAGTATTTTAAATTATAACCATGTTATCTATAATTATCAAAAAAATTATAAATAAATAAAAAGTAAGTTTGCTTAGTGTTATTTTTCAAAATGAAAAGTAAAACTCTTATCTTAGAATAGAACAAAAAATAGCAAATTTCACCTTTTTTTAAATACAAAATAGAATACTAATGCATCAAATAGTATTATGCATTATATAATAAATATTAAATAACCTAGTAAAAATTTACTAAGGGTATTGTGAAAATTATAATCCGTCCTAAAAATTGTCTATAATATATAAATTTAATAATTTTGGTCTGAATTTTATAAAAAATAATTTTAGTATAGTCTCAGCCAAATTTTTTACCATTCAATCCTAATATTTAAATATGGAATTTTTTTTAAAAAAATTTTCTCAATACTTATAAAAACAAAACTCTAAAATAATTTTTAAAAATATAAATACTAGCACGAGCATTAAACCTAAACATATTCTTAATTTATAGCCAATTTTATTGGGAATTGCAACAAACACTGTGGATATAAGGGAAGATTTAATAATTTTAGATAGACTACTTAGAATGCTAAATTTTTTCTGACCAAATTTATTAATGAAAGATATATGTTTAAAACACTATATGCTTTTTTTTATGATTATTATTTATTATTTATTTGGGGAAAATTATTAATATAACACATTCTATTTTCTTTTTTAAAAAATATCACATTTATTTCATAATTACTGAAATATCTTTTTTTTTTCAAACAAGCTCCGGATATATATTTTTTTAATTCTAAAATCACCCCTTTTGTTAAATATATATTTAATTTAATTAATTAAATAGAAATTAATAAATAAATAATATATATAATTTAAAAAATTTAAAATTCACAAGGTTGGAAAAATAGCCACTCTCATAGATGAGGAGTTTCTAGCAACCTTTGTCGAAAAATAAAATAAGTATTTGTCATTATCTGTCAATATAATATATAATTCTTTCAAACTTACCAACTGGAAAAATGTCTGTCATCACAGCTGGATGGTTTTTGGTAATTTTGCTAGAAAATTAAATAAGTATTTGTTAATATTTATCAGTATATGTCAATATTTATCAGTATATTTATCACACATCGAAGCTTACCACATTTGAAAGAGCTTGAAAAGGTGATCGTTCAACACCAAGATCGTTACCATACGATCGTCGAAGAGCATTCGAAACGGTGATAGAAAATTTTGCAAAAAAATAACCATTTTTCCAAAGAAATTTTGGTCGGAGTTTGTGGTCTCTACTGGCACTGGACGGTGGCAGTCATAAATGGAAAGTACAAATTGTGCTATTCCATATATTCCTCATTTATTTATTTAACAATATTTTTTTCTTTGAAAATATAATTTTCAGTAGAATCATGATTAATGTTTTAGTTGATTCACCGGAAAACCAGCATTTGTGGTTGGGAATGAGATCATGTGTATGCAACAGGACTTCTCATGGATGGTGTTGATCATGAAATTCCTTAAGACCAAAGAAAATCTCGATAGTCATAGTGAAGCCATCAAAGTGTAGAAAAAAGCTACCAGTTATGCGCTTCGAGACGACCTGTTATACAAAAGGGCTAAATTGAAGCCACGGTTTCATTGTATAAGTGATGAGGAGATAAAAAAGGATGTGGTGAACTTTATTGAGCACTGCACTTGAAGGAGCAAAGGCTACTGTCAAGAAGATCTTACTCATAGGATATTATTGACCTATGCTCAAGAAGGATATGGTGAATTTTATTGAGCACTGCACACAATGCCAAATGGGTAGACCCGTCCAAAGAAAGGCTCAAACTGAAATGTAGTCCATATCCACTACATGGCCATTTGCTACTTGAGGCATTGACATCCTTGTGCCCTTCTCGATTACTACATGGCAGAGAAAGTTCATTATTATAGTGGTAGAACACTTCTCAAGTGAATATAGGTGGAGCTCGTCTCTATTATTGCGTAAATAAGGGTAGTATCCTATATTAAATAAAAAATCTTTTACAAGTTTTGGGATTCTCAACATCATTGTTATTGATAACGAAAAGCAATTTGATTGCCAATTGTTCAGAAATTTATGTCAAGAAAATGAAATTAGCCTAAAATTCACCTCAATGGCTCACCCGCAGAATAATGGACAGACAAAAGTGTCCAATAGAATTTTTCTTGAGATAATCAAGAAAAGATTAGGCTGGGAATAAAAATTGGGATGACGAGTTAGGTCCAATCTTATGGTCATGTAGGACAACTCTTAGGAAAGCAACAGGGGAAACCCCCTTCTCAATGGTCTATGGGACAAAAGCTGTAGTCCTCATAGAACTTAAAATCCTAAGCTACAGAACATTGAGCAATGAAGATGAATTGCAAGACTCGTTTTTGGCCTTAGATCTCCTAAATGAAAGGCGGAAGCGAACGCTCGAATAGCAGCATACAAGCAACGAGTAGCAAAGTTTCATAACACCAGAGTCTGGTTTAGAAAGTTAAAAGTTGGAGACAAATATGGAGGAAAACAGAGATCACAAGGGGGAACGTAGTACCAAGTAAGTTGTAGCCTAATTGGGAAGGCCTTTAAAAGATAGTTGAAGCTTTAGGCCAAGTTACTTTTAGAATTTGAGATGAGAAAGGGAAGATAGAGCCTAGAACATGGAATTAGCAATGTTTAAAAAAGTGTTTTATTGTAGCTATTACACCTAACCATTATGTAATTAATATAGTTATCAATGGAAAATTCTTCCCTTTTTTCAAAGAAATTCAGTTCTATTATTATTGAAGCATATAGGAGCAATTACATTAACCACGCCGACGCGAGCTTAGCCTTATCCAACTTGGGTTTAACAAGCTTCCTTCTCCCCTAGATTGGCAGTCATACTAGCTGCCTGATGCGAGCGTATCCTTATCCAACGTAGGTTCGATAAGCATCCTTCTCCCCTAGATTTCCAGTCACGCTAGCCGCATCCAACGCGAGCATAGCCTTATCCAAAATAGGTTCGAAAAGCTTCCTTCAACCTTAGATTGGCAATCGCACTAGCCATACTTGACGCGAGCTTAGCCTTATCCAACGTGGGTTCGAAAAACTTCCTTCTCCCCTAGATTGGCAGTCATGCTGGCTGCGTCTGAAACAAGCTTAGCCATATCCAATGTGGGTTCAAGAAGTTTCCTTCTTCCCTAATTGGCAAAGTCATACTAGCCGTGCCCGGCACGAGCTTAACTTTCCCAACGTGTGCTCATCATGAGACACACTTGAAATCTAGTATTCCCACAAAAATAATTGGATCCATCTTTCAAATTTAAAATCGATTTGGGTAAGTCCTAGCTAAACATACAAACCACAACTACCTAGTTCGAGAACTACATATGAACACTCGATTCTATAATCGCAAAAATATCATAAGTAGATAAAACTCGAAGGAAAAAAGAGGGAAGGTTGATTAGAAAATAAGATAAAGTGAAATAAATCATCCACACAAATATATATATATATATATATATATATATATATATATATATATATATATATATATATATATATATATATATATATATATATATATATATA
>CANUEY010034297.1:0-43775 GCA_948099555.1 Croton setiger
TAATAATAATAATAATAATAATAATAATAATAATAATAATAATAATAATAATAATAATAATAATAATAATAATAATAATAATAATAATAATAATAATAATAATAATAATAATAATAATAATAATAATAATAATAAAGAATATTGTAGCATCACATGTGATTGAGCACTTGATGATTGAGATTTGGCAATGCAAGAGTGAAGAGAGGAGCATCATTGTAGGTGTTGTTGGAATGATTTTGGCAAATATATTCATTCAATATATGTTAAATTGGATCCAAATCCTTCTGCTCCGTTTGTATGTTTGAAGGAATCAATAGTTATATTTAACATTTTAAATTATTAATTAATTCATAATTATTAAATATATCTATATTTAACTATATTTAATAAAACTCAAAATTATCAGTAGATAATTATATTTATTGTTATTCTTTTGAAAATTTAATACAGGAGGTTGAAAAAAATTGTGTGGATACGTCTTTTTCAATTTCGTTTTTTAACAATTATTTAAACATTTGAGGGTTGCAAAATGTGAAGTTTTTATGAAATTATCTGATTTATTAATTTCATAACAGCAATTACCAAATAATTTTTTTTAATGTACTGATTAGAGAAGACATTTGCAGTACACTCTTGTTATTTTATGTTCAAGTTTTCTACAACTGTATTTATAAAGAACAACAACATTAAATATTAGTAGAAGACAACGTCTGTCTTATTAATATCAATTTCAATTTTCAAAAAGAAAAAGAAAGCATGCTAAACACGTGGCATAAACACATCCAATCAATTTATGTGGGCCAACATCTAACTAATATATATATCTCCATTATGAATTCTTCATTTTCACTCACACATAAAGTTGACTTTCTTCGTCTTCTTTGCGAAAATAGCAAAGTAGCGTACCGGTCTCTCCCTCTGGCCTCTGCTACAAGAAAAGAAAATCTAATTAAAGATAATTCATCATCATCTTCATCTTCATCTATAGATAAGGTATGTCTTTTTTTAAGATCATTTTATCTTTATAACTTCACCATTTTGTTGATTCTTCATCCACTAATCTGTAATTCTTCTAAACAATTGTAAGTACTGTGTTTTTGGTTATTAAATCAAGCCACCTCATTCAAAGTTCGATTTTTCTCGTTAACTCCTAGAATTTTTTTTTTATATTAATTAAATTGTACAAATTATTACAAAAAGAAAATGTTTCACCTGTTCTATAAGACTTGACAAATTTTAAATTTTTATTGGTATTATATTCTCACTTCCAATTACCACTTTAATATTAATTTATGTTATTTCAATTTTACATTTGTTATAATAATTTTTTTTATTAAACTTTATATTTATATTTGTTGTCAATTATAATTTTTTAAGATAATTCAAAAAGGCTTCTGTATTAATTTAGAATGATTTTGTTGTTTTCTTAATTTTTAAAAATTTAACTTATGTTTAAGGTAAGAAAACTATAAATTACCACTGAATAAAGAAAAATAGTAATCCCACCACCGTTCGATTATTAAATTTATACCGGATATTTTTTTTGAGTGGATAATGGACTTAGTCCTATTTGGGAGAGCTCCAAGTCTAATCCTCTCCAATTTTATTTTTTTTTTTAAATTTCATTTATATTTTATTTTTTAAAAATATTATAAATAATTATAAAAACATTGACTTAATCCAGTCTTTTTTTTATCATTCGTTCGTCACTAACACTATGTTTTTTATTTTAAATAATCATTTATAAGACACTAAAAAAATTAAAATTGAAAAAAAGTTATTGTATGTGGAGGACCCTATACTAATGTGAAAAACTATTGTGTGAGAGAAAGTCTTTGTAAGGGACCTTATGGCCTTGCAATAATAATGTCAATAAAAGAACGCCAAAAAAGCAATACTTTTATTGTTTTTCACGTTTAACTTTAACTTTTCAAGCCAAAATTAATTAAGTACAATTATTTTGAGCATAAACTAGATTTCTTCTGTCACACAATCTACTTAATTTGTTTGCTAAAGTATGATTATGTAGATTGGCAACTGAACTTCAAGTACACATTTGGTGGCAAGATTTTTTAATAAACATGATTAATATTATTTCTTTCATTTTTTTATTCTCAGAAAAAGTTTATTTTATATATATATACATATTCAAAATTTATAAAGTCTACTTTTCCATTTAGAGAGAAGTTACTTTGGAGAAAAAAAATATATCTTGTACTTTCTAAAATTTTCCTTCAATTTTTTTTTTTTTAAAAAAAAAAGACAAAGCTGGGATAAGGTTGCCCAAAAGTTATTATTTAGTGATTTTTTTTCAAAGCAATGCTAAGCAATTTTAATCTAATTGAGTATTGAGTATAGCAACAGTCTGTAATCACAAACTAATTGAATCATCCAACTTGAGATTTATTCATAATAAAAAATCTAAATTACATAGGAACAAATAGAGTAGAAATTGAGCCACTAACATCATAAAATAATAATAAATCTAAACCTCAAATTCATGCTTCCCGATCATAAAGAATGTCTAAAATTAGCTAACCAATACGCAACTTGATTAGATTCGCTATATATATGAGCAATGTTAATACACCAATCTCTCTTCAATAAAATCTTGACTCGTCAAACTAAACTAGAAATTCTCGAAAAAGCAATATATTCCTTTAAGACAAAATTCACCGTCAATAAAAAGCTTGCATACCCCTTTCTTCCAAGCTAGATTAAGACCATAAATAAGGCACCTTTTCAAAATTAGGAACAATATTCCTAAGGTAGTTCAAGATTTTTTTAAATTTTCATATTTTATCCTCTAATTTTTTTGATGAAAAAAGAAATGTTCTCCATTTTTAATATTAAAAACAAAAGTTCATGTATGAATACGCATGAAATTGGATTGGCACATGATATGCTGAACAAAGATGTATACGACATAACAGTGTCTTCACATTAAATATTGGAAAAAAATTAATTTAAACATTTTTACAATTGTTGAATTTAGTACGAACAAACTTAATTGCATATTTATGATTAAAATGATTGATTCGCCTCATTGAAATCAAATCATTAAGACAGTACACCAACTTTGCTCAGTGATCATAAGTCATAGC
This sequence comes from Croton setiger, assembly GCA_948099555.1. Taxonomy (NCBI): domain Eukaryota; kingdom Viridiplantae; phylum Streptophyta; class Magnoliopsida; order Malpighiales; family Euphorbiaceae; genus Croton; species Croton setiger. Next base: position 3,105 of record CANUEY010034297.1, read on the forward strand.
CTATTATTATTCAATTAAGCTGATTTATTTTTGTTGAACAGACAGATATCACATGCTTCATCATTATCAACCTCTTAATAATGTGATTTCGGTTAATTAATTCATTCAATCCGAGTTTCAATTTTGAAGAACATGCTAATTAAATGATGCAAAAACATTGTGGCTTAGATGCTGCCGCGTGTAACCAAAGCTCCTTTTTTTTTTGTACATAAAGCTACTTGTATCAATTAACATACATAGCCCACAATTTAATTTTCATATCAATCAACTTCAAAAATAAATATATTAGTCATTTTTATATACAGGTAAACTTTGTCCTCAGCTGGCGGTCGTTAATAGGCAAATCGCCTACTCGCTGACGTGTACGCGGTTAAGAAGTCCGAATCAGCGTCGGCTTTTTGAGCAGTAGGTCAAAAATTCTGAAGTAGTAGCTCGTATCAGACTCCTAGGAGATTGGCACTCAAAACAGTATTAAATAAAGGAGTATGCAATTCGTAGAATCAACCAAATCCTAACCTAAGAGGTCGCCATCATCAGCGTATCACTGAATAAAATAAACATCAGCTTTTCATTTGCCACGTCAGCTTGCAACTGTAAAAAAGCAGCTTTTCTTTCCTGATGATTAATAATTTAATCAAACCATAAGCATCTAATTATCCACTGTATTTAATAGTATAAATAAACTTAAATTGTCCGATTAAAAAAAAAAATTAAATTTAAATTGATCACCACTAGAGCACTTTCAACTTCTTCTTCTTAACGATAAGTCCTACTTTTCTCTCAAGAGTCAAAACAACGGCCCCTTTCTTTCTCCCTCCATTTCACTAACTTCCTTTGATCTGATTTTAAAAGCTTAACTCCATCCATGGTTCCTGATTTTGATTAATTCTTTTCTAAAAATTTATTTGTTTCTCCGAAAATAACATTCTGTAATCATGAAATATTCACAGAGCATGAAGTCTCGCTCAAAGCACCAACCGGAGGTATGTTTCTTTTTAGTATCTTCGCTTCTCTTGATTTACAGTTTAATTTTAGATTATGTTTCTGTTTCAATTTTGGAATTATTATTGTACTAAGAGAGAAGTTGGGCAGAGCAAAAGTTGGGCTGAAACCTCTTGTTGTTTGGGTTGTTCGTGCCTACAGCTGTTCTGGCCCAGAGTTGTTATGCGTAAATGGCTCAATTTCACTGCGAAAGACTCTGATTACAGCGCGGACACTGACTCTGATTTAGCCGACGACGACGACGACGTTGATTCTGTTGCTGATAACCAAGGTACATCTTCTTCACTCCTGATCTTCTAGAACGTTTCAAATTCAGAAGACAAAGGATTATGTCTTTGTTCACTTATGAAGAAGGTCTTGTGTTTGTAGAATTATCTCCATTGGGGAGAGAATTGCGGTTTGCAAGAAACGCAGGAGAGGATATTCAGGTTGATACCAGTGGTAATGTTTCTTCAGCATCTTTTTTTAAATATCTTTTGAAATCTCACCAATTCCTTCTTTTTTTTAAAAAAAAATAAAAATAAATTAGACTGCAATTAAGACACCTGGAATCTTAATTCTGTGCTTTTCTGCCTCAATTTGGATAAATGGTGTTTAAGGATAAAATTTTATTCTTTTGGAACTTGCAAATCGTTATTTTTCGTAGCGTCTAGTGGAAATTCATATGCTCGTAGTATTACTGTTGATTTGGCTTATTTAGGTTTTTATTTATATATGGGTTTGATGTTAGTGGAATTCAATTTGGTGTGCTGTTACATTAAGATGGGATCTAAGTGCATCTTTAGGATTGTGAAGAAGAGAGGTGAACGATGAATGATTACTTCCCTTCTTGTATAAAAAGCTGGCACATTTTGTTGAAATGGGGAAGGAGCCAGCTATATTTTGACCAAGTTAATGGAGTTATTGGGTACCGGTACATTACCACTTCTTTTTTTATTTATCTTGTTAATGATTTGATTAAACCTGACAGGATTCCTTAAATATTGCAGCTTCTTGATTTCATTTTTATTTTATATATCTAATAGAAAATTGATTGCTTATAATTATTTGCTTCAGTGTTTCTTTTTATGCTATGATTAGTAAGCTGCAATGCACTAATAGCGATTAAATTGAAAGAATTTCTACGTAAAATCATTCTATGGCATTGTTGAATTCCAAAAGTTTTTCTTTTTTGCTATTGGCCTTATCTCATATATCAGAAGAATTCTTCTGTTCTGCCTAAAAATAAAAAGATCAATTCGTCTATTGTCTACTGCTTCTGCATTACATGACTAGAATTTTGTCATATTGTCTAGCACCTTTTAATTGAGATATTTCTGTCTGTTTTTCTGACTTCAGATATTCTTCCAATTTTAAGGAGACGAAAATCAGAAACTTTTAGGAAGCAGTATATAAATAACAAGGAACTCAGGTCTAGTGCTGATCCTAAATCTTGAGTATTTACATATATGTAAATTATAGTTTTATTGGTTCTGCATATCAGCATAATGCAGTTTTATTGGCCAGAATTCACCATCTTCTTTGTCCCTCTCTCTTTGCACTATAGATAAATTTTACTTTAATATTCTCATTTGAACTTATCTCGTGTAGAATACGTGTGGGCACATGGAATGTTGGAGGAAAAATTCCACCTGATGACCTAGATATCGATGATTGGATTCGTATAGATGACCCTGCTGATATTTATGTGTTCGGGTAAGGGTCTCTAGTTTTTTCTGGATCTGTCAGTCCTGTAACCAAAGATTTAGTTCTATCCCACACATTGGGATATGGATGCTATGGTGTTTTATCTAGTTGATTGGACTCCCAATTTTACTATTTTTTAATTGTGTAAACTAGATGCATAATCTGTCTTTCCGTTTTGTAATCTAATTGTTTTGAAGCTTTTGCTATATTGGTTTTAACATGTCAAGACTGTAATTTGGGAAGAATTTATGTAATTGTTTTACTTTTATAGTCTTCAGGAAATTGTACCATTGAATGCTGGGAATATATTTGGAGCTGAAGATAGCCGTCCGGTTTCAGTATGGGAAAACATTATTCGTGATGCACTTGATAGAATTCGACCAACAAAGAGCAGAATCAAATGCTACAGTGATCCCCCATCTCCATCAAAATTCAAACCATCTGATGATGTGCTGGATATAGAAGAGGAGATATTACTTGAAAGTGATAGTGATATTGGTGAGGAAATTCATCCTTTGGATGATGAATTGGATGTCCTGTATGAAGCTGAAGATAATCTGGTCAATGATTGTGGTAAATTAAGTGTCGCATTACAACAAGATTTAGAGAGGCAGTTTTCTTCTCCAAAAAGATTAGATCGGTTAAATTGCTTGCGGGCAGAAGATTCTACCAGAGATGTGGAAGAAGTGCAGGTCCAAACTAACACACGCAAATTAACCAAAGTGTTAAGTGGCACTGAAAGACTTGGTTTGACCTGGCCAGAACCACAATTAAATTTGCTATCTCAGCATGTTTTGCAAAGACCAACTTCATTCAAGTCAATTAAATCTTTCAAAGCAAGCAAGTCTTTTGCGGCATACAATTCTTTCAAGTCAGTCACGAATGAAATACAATCAGGATTACCTTTGCTCGCAGAAATTGACCTGGAAGCTCTTATGAAACGGAAACGACGACCATCATATGTAAGGATAGTAAGCAAGCAGATGGTTGGAATTGTCCTCACAATTTGGGTTCGTAGGAGCTTGCGCAAGCACATCCAAAACTTAAAGGTGTCTACTGTTGGTGTTGGTGTTATGGGCTACATTGGTAATAAGGTCTGCTCCATTACTTTCTTTTGATAGTTTTTGAACTCTTCAATTGCTTTTTCCTTTTGTTTCTTTTCTTTTTTTTTTTTTGCAAAAAGAAAAAAGAAAAAAAAGGTTTCCCTGAGTAAAATTTTCTTTTGGATATGTTGTTGTTGCTGCACAATGTTTATTTATTTTAAAATTAATGGGTTATTTGTGTGTGGAATAGAACTTGGGCTTGTGACGAGGTCCAACATTTGTTAAAATGACTAGAACTAGAAACTTGCGGTTGACCCTCAGTACTTAAAATATGCTCCCAAAATTGACGAGTGTATTAGACATCCACTTGGAACTTGAAATGAACTGTAAGTCTCGTTGTAAAATGCAGTGGTATTGACCGGAACATTCAAATCAAACATCATAAAATGGGGCACACATGTTCTAGTACCATGCTATTTTTTTAATTGATGGTATGTTCTAGTACCATGCTATTTTTTTAATTGATGGTTATAGTGTAAGGACTTACACTCAGGCTTGTAAAGAGCTTCAAACATTACTAAAAAGGCTACAACTAGACATTTGGATGGTTGTCCCCCACAATGCCTTAATATTCTTGATTCACAGCCATGTTAATTTGGGATAACACTTAACTCATGATCTGGCTTGGAATTATACCGGCATTCTTTGATTAAACTTTGATTGCTGTAGTGTATTTATATCTTTGATGATATCATTTTTGATTGGTTATTTGTGGGAGTGTGTTGGGTTTAACTTGGGCATGAACTTGCCTTCAGGGTCCTATATTCCAATCTGGAAATGTAATATGGATCAAGTATGACCCAAAATTCTTAATCACTAGGATACCTAACATTTCACATCTAATTCTACATAGAATAACAAGAATTCTTAGTTTGGGTTGCTGAAAAGTATAACGTCATACTGTCTACCTTGTAGTTCACACCCCAACAATTTGCTAATCATATATGCAACAGATCTGAAGTGTGCTACTAAAGTTGCACATGGGGCTCATTGTAGTCACTCAGACATCCTAGCTTAACTCAACTGCATTCCTGCTTACCAGATTTAGCTTTTGCTACCCTATAATATGTTACAATTCCTATGACAATATTATTGCAGCACCATCCTATTAGCATTTTTATATATGAAGAACCTCATGGACTGGCCAGTGTAGAAGTAATGCTAATAAGTGGAAAGGGTCCTTGTTCAAATAGATTATCATTTCAATTGTTAGGAGTCAACAAATTTATGGTGCTGGTAGCATAATTGCATTTGTCCAACCATGGATTATATTTGGGTAAATGCCTTAGTAAGAATTTCATAATATACAAAAAGTAGCTGATATGTACATTCTAAGCTAGCCTTACTCTTATTCGAACTTATTAGAGTAGGGAGCTTGTATTTTGTTTTTTGGATATATTCCATTGAATGCAATAATAGGCCATGTTCGTGAAAAAGAGAAATGCTGTCTAATTCTTGCTTCCAATGGTTTGTGACTGATGTCCTGCGAAGAAAAACTAGTAACCATCATTGGAAGTTAATCAGTGGCGGTTCTTTTGTAATAATTTAAATGCATCAAGACTCAATTTTTTGCTGTAATTCTTCAAGAAGTAAAACGGTTCTTCAATCTTCCAGGGATCAGTATCAGTCAGTATGTCTATATATCAGACTCCTTTCTGTTTTATATGTGCTCACCTGACATCGGGTGAAAAGGATGGAGATGAACTCAAAAGAAATGCTGATGTGAATGAAATACATAGAAGAACTCAATTTCGCACGCTTTCTGGTATCGGGCTTCCAAGAGGCATCCTCGATCATGAGTGAGTGTTCAATATCTGAATAAGACATGGAAAACAGGTTTCTGTTTGCTTATTTTGAACTGACGTCTGTCACCGTAATAATTCTTCTATTCTGCTTCTGTCAATTCTTCCCTTATTGTTTGTTTAATAGCCTGTTTTGATACTTAACTAACTAAATGTCAAAAGAGATAAATCAGCTTTATGGGTGTTATGGGGAAATGAATTGAATGAGGATAAATTTAGGCCCTTAAAAATGTAAGGGACTGATTAACATCTTAACATGTTTCATAGAGTTGAAGAATCACAGATAAGAGGTCCATTTTGTTGGTGAGTCCTGTCATAATAGCCACTGGGGCTTTCTATTATATTTATTTTTGTTAGCAGATACCCAACACAAATTCACTATTGTATTTTGTACAGAGTACTGTTGTAAATTAATCATGTGAGAAAAATAATGTCTAATCATCATATCATATCTTTTCATCATGCATGGCACATAGATAGAGATACCTATTACTTTAGTGCATACACTACACGCATATCTGTATGTTAGAAATCTTCGAATTTATATTTTCAAGGCATTCATAGATAGTCTTGCCCATTGGCAGAAGATGCTGGTGAAGGTAACTTGTCCAAATATTTTTGCTTATGTGAAGAAGCCCACGAATTAGATGAATAAGAATGGGGACAGTACTGCTGGCATGCTGGGAAAGATGTTCCATTCAGTTTACACCTGAAGCTTCCCCAACTTTTAGAAATATGTTTTATTTTGCACTTCCTCCTATAGCCTGAGATTTTGAATTAGATTTTTGGATACGGAATCATATTGAATAGTTAGAGAAACCTTCATGCCCCCAGTGCTTACCTCTATATCACCTTATGAATATTTTATGCAGAAGAGTAATATGGCTTGGTGATTTGAATTACCGCATCAACTTACCATACGAAAAAGCACGGGAGCTAATCTCCAAAAAGGAGTGGTCCAAGTTAATGGAGAAGGACCAGGTATGTTTCATGCTATTCACTGTATACTTGTGTGTAGGGCTTGGTTTGGAGGGGTTTGAAATAATTTTGAGATGAGCAATATTATGGTTATTTTAGATATAAAACTGAACTAAATTAAATTAAATAATCCGGTTTATTTTCATTTTAAATCACTTAGAAGAAATACACAACCATTCAGTATAATAATAAATTTCAAATTATATATTATGTAATACTAAAAAATTAAAAACCAAAAATTACACGTACATGTATGTATCATTAAATGCCACATAAATGTATAAACGTAATGCACTTTACTGTGTGGTTTGGTTATTTTAGTAAGAAACTGAAATCAAATTGGAATCAATCTTATACAAATTATTTGTTAAAAAAAAAAAAAGTTCTTTTCCAAGAGATAAATTGAATTAATTTGCTTAACTTCAACTTTATAGATCTGATTTGTATAGTTTACCCTGAATAGGAATCATCCGTAACTAAATATTTACATGGTTGGGGCATATTCACCATCATCACTTGTTGATCCATAATGTTTGCATGCATGTCCATGTAAAATCGGGTGGTTTTTTGTTGTGTTTTCACTTTGAACGATTGTTTTGTGAGAGTTTGTTTAGCATAATCTTGAAAATGCGTTCTACCTGTTAAATTGACCAAGTTATCATGATTGCAGCTTTTGCGAGAACTAAGAAAAGGTCATGCATTTGATGGATGGAATGAGGGTAAATTAAACTTTGCACCAACTTATAAGTATGAGATGAATTCAGACAAATATTATGGAGAGGATCCTAAGGCTGGGAGGCGTGTTCCAGCATGGTATGCTTCAGATGTTTTCCATAACTTTTGCTACTCTGCATTTTATTAGTTAAAAAAAAAATAATAGCATAAACATCTTATCTCGTTGTTTGGTAACCAGCTTCATGTGGAATTTTCACTAATTTGTGCTGATGTTCTAGGTGTGATCGGATCCTTTCTCATGGAAAGGGAATGAGGCTATTGGATTACAAGAGAATAGAGATCAAATTTTCTGACCATCGACCTGTTACAGCCACTTACATGGCAGAAGTAGAGGTATTCTGTCCTAAGAAGCTGCAGCGGGCGCTCACTTACACGGATGCAGAGATTGAAAATGAGGATGTTATAGAACAAAGTATTAATGTTGGAATGAGCTACTTGAGATTAGAGCAGGTGAGCTTTACGCTTTGAGGTAAATATAACTGGAAAATGTTCCAGAACTGGAATAGAATTTCAATGCATAGACCTATAATGAGTTGGAATGCCTTTAAATTCATTTGATAGGCTGTTACAGAATACTGTTTCGTTGTATAATCAAATCCATGTCTGCTGTAAGCAGTATGCTAAACTTAAATTTGATTACTTCATCTGACATTGCATTACAATTTGCATGTGTTTAGCCACTTATTTTTGTTGTTTATTTGACATAATTATATATTCTGATCAAAAGCTTTTTAATTCTGCAACAGGATGTTCCTGCATAGTTATAACAAAAATTGTTTGAAGTGGCTGAGTAAGAATCCTGCTACTGGTCACTTGGTTTAACCATTTTTCTTTCATTAAATTGGGTGTTACAGTTTTTTGCTGGTGTTTTAATGATAATAGGAAGATGCATACGTGTGTCAGGTGAGATTTTTTTGGTGCTTTTGGTGTATGTATATGTGAATCTAGGATTGTTGTAAATTGCAAAATTGTATTTCTCTGTAAATTGTAATTCTTATTCAGACCAAGTTTATATGTGGTTAGTCATATTTTAATTTAGTGTTCATTGGGCTTATTGTTTATCATTTGCTTATACAATATAAAATGTTTCAAAATAAGCTGTGAGTTGTTTATTAAAACTGGATGATAAATGTATGTGTTTCTTATTTTCTTATTTGTATATAATAAAAAAAAAAAGATCTACTATTTTTGTACTAGACTTGATTACACCAAATCAATTGAATTGCCATCTTAATTTATTGACAAATTAAACAGCAAAATACTGTTTATCAATAAGTATTTTTCTGAAATCAGAAAGAAAAAAAAAATCTAAAACATTCTGTTATAAAATAAAACAATTAATAACTTAATCAATTAATATAAATAAAAAAACAATGTATTAAAAAAAAATTGTTAGTTGGCTTCTAAAATACGTCCATACACAGAATCTATGGAAACTAGATTTGTACCTCGCAGTTTTTTTTATATTAAAAATAATTATATAATAATGACCTCAAATAATGTTTATATTATGTTTTCTAATATATATATTGATGAATTAAAATTATTTAAATTTTTAATAATAATATTTATTTAATATTTAATATCACTTAATATAGTCATTAATAACTAAAATTTAAATGGAATATGAAACACTTAATTTCAATTAACTTAAAAATAATAACAATTTAATTTTTATTCATTAATTATAAAGTAAATAAATCAAAAATATAAAAAATGTCAAGTCATCATTTCAATAATTTACCTAAACATCTAAATCCTCAATTTTTATTTTTTTTAATATAGTTAATTAATAACAGACTTCAATTTGTAAATTTTCTCTCTGGGTTTCTCCCATAAGAGTGGAAGAGCGGGCAACGTGGCACTTGTTGAAAAGACAATTTCGCACTTTTATCCACAACCCATTTATAACTTTTGCAGGACATACATTTTATGATCACTTTAACACTGCAATTTCAAATTGACCTCAATTCAATTATAGCATTTCCAATGTTCCTTCTCAAGGTTGGTAATACCTTCAATCAAATCTCTTTTTTTCTTTTGAATTTTTATTTTCCAGGTTTAAGTGACTGAATTGTAATTTCTGTTTATCTCTGACAGACATGGAGATCAACCGCTTTTGGTGTTTATGGATACCTCAATTTCATGAAATCTGGTTTTTTGTAAGTCTATTTTCCATTTTGTATTCGAATTATTGTTAGTATGTGTGTCGACTAGCAGAAGTAAGGCGAAGAATTTCCATTGCTTATTACATACAAAAATAGATGTGGAAAATGTGTAATCTTAACTTGATTTTTGAGTTTTATGTGTTGATTAATCTGATTTGTGTTCAAATGGGTAAAATTTGTAACCAAAGAAAATATTCTTTTGTTTGGCCAAACAGATCTTTGAATTTATTGATTTTAATGTTCCCTTTAAGTATTACCTGATCAACAAACTGGAACAGGTTTTTAATTGATATTTCAATTTTTCTAACTGTTATCCTTTTTTAGCCACCAAAAATTTGAAAATTTTTTCAACATGTGCATTCCTATGTTTTGTTTGTATTTTGAGGGTAAAATTGGTTGTTGATATATATTATATACTCATGGAATTGGTTCCCTAACCGTTCATCAATAGTTAATAACTTAATTTATCTGTAGGGAGCATTCCAAAAATTTCAAACCAGAAGATATGCAGACTAGAATAGAAGGAAAGAATTGCATAGTAACTGGAGCAAATTCTGGCATTGGTTATGCAACTGCCAAGGGCCTAGCTTCATGGTGTTTGTTTGGTTTGTTGGATTTTCTTTTTTTATGTGTATAACCTTGTATCAACTTTAATATATTATTCAATGTTATTTCAGTGGAGCAACTGTATACATGATATGTCGTGATAGGGAGCGGGGGCAAGCCGCTCTTTCTGAAATTCAGAATACAACAGGCAACCAAAATGTTCACTTGGAGGTACTCCCGTTTGTGATTATGTGCACTGTAGATAATTGTTGGGATGGGAATATTTTTGAGTTTTTCATTGTTGTTATCAAAGTAACAATAATTTGCATACACTTTGCTTTGATATTAAGATGGCTGATTACATCTGATTTGCAGATTTGTGATCTTTCATCAGTTTGTGAGATCAAGTCTTTTGCATCCAGATTTGCTTCAAAGGATGTGCCAGTTCATGTTTTGGTAAATTATATTCCTTCTTTGTTTGATAAAACTTCAGTAAAATAGCATTTCCATATTTGCTGATCAGCAAATGTGGTATATAGAATAAGCAGACTGCTGATGATTATGGTACTTAATTTACAGAACTTGTCAAATCCTTTGCTAGAAACAGGCGTAATGGATAATATTCTTTTCTTTCTTTAGGTTAACAATGCTGGTTTGCTTGAGAATAAACGAGTTATCACATCAGAAGGGTGCATCACTTTACTTGATAATTGACTTTGAAAGCTAAATTTTACATTTTCTTGTTGCAATATTTTCCTGGCAGAATGTTAATTCCTGAAATTTTTATTCTGTCTCCAGATTTGAATTGAATTTTGCTGTAAATGTGTTGGGCACATATACCATGACCGAATTAATGGTCCCTTTCTTGAACAAAGCTGCTCCTGATGCTCGAGTTATCACAGTTTCCTCTGGCGGAATGTACACAGTTCCTGTGACCACTGATCTACAGGTAGCTTCAATTCGCAAAGTTGTAAAATCTCTCCTTAAACTGCCACAGTTTTCCAATCTGATAACTGACAGACTCCAACTAATTGTAATATTGCAGTTTAATGGTACCAAATTCGATGGAGTGGAACAATATGCTCGAAATAAGCGTGTTCAGGTTTGTGTTTTCAACACCATTGATAAATTATTCGAACTTATGTCAAATAACCTCTAACTCAAATGGTTAGAGTGATGCAACTCCTTAACTTAAGGTAGGAGTTTGAAACCTAATAGCTTAACTAAAAAACTTAAACCTTCTGTTCAAAAAAAAAAAATTATTCGAACTTGTGGATTGATTTGTTCTTGAATATGATCCTGGTTAGGTTGCATTGACTGAAAAATGGGCTGAAATGTACAAGAACAGTGGGATTTCCTTTTATTCAATGCACCCAGGTTGGGCAGAAACACCAGGTGTAGCTAAGAGCTTACCTAGTTTCAACAAATCGTAAGAAACATTTCGACTAAATATCAGTTAAAGCCGATAAATTTTCTCAATCATCTTAACCATATATTTCTGTAAATTAATATGTTGTATTGTAGGTTATCAGGAAAGCTAAGAACAAGTGAGGAAGGTGCAGACACAGTGGTTTGGCTAGCTTTACAACCCAAAGAGAAGTTAGTATCAGGGGCATTTTATTTTGATAGAGCTGAAGCCCCTAAACATCTCAAGTTTGCAGCTACCAGCGGCTCTCATGGATTAATAGATTCGATTATTAGGGAGCTCCGGTCAATGTCTCAGATTTCGTCTCTTTGAGATTCCTGATATTAGGATTTGATGCTTATAGGAGAAAGATCTATTATTACACTGTACTCCCACTAAATGATGGCAGAACTAAAATTAGAAAATTGTTCAGATTGTTGGCTTCTTTTCTATAGCTTTATATATCATGTATCAATTGTAAAATATCATATTCCAAATTCATTTATATGACAAAAAAAAAAAAAAAAATATCATACCAAATACAGACTACATTTAGGCCTACTCATTGCCATACAAAAACCATTAACAACCTGGGTGACTATTTTTTTATTTGTACAAGAAACTCAGTTAAAACAGAGAGATAAATTTTCTTATCCAGCAAATCTACTAATGACTATTTGCATGAACATCAAAGGAGCCCAAAAGTTGAGGCTTTCTCAGCCAGTACTGCTCAAACCTCTGCCTCGCATACTCCAAGTAGTCAAAATCAAGTTTGTTTACATGACCCTGAAAATATGATTAACATTGAAAATTTAGCAAAGCTTGAATTAAATACCTTGCCTGGGTATCAAATAGAAGTGCATAATACTTACTGAGATTACTCCCCATAAACCCCAAAATAGATGGTTTGCAAGAGTGTACTTCTCTGCATCATTCAGCAGCTGTTCCACTTCCTCTTGGTTAGGTTTATCGCCTGTAGAACCGCACCTCAGTTAACTAACAATTTAAGAAACTAATCTTAAGATTTATTAAATATCTCAGACCAAGAAAAACAAACCTGCAGAACTTAGATATGCATCAATGAACCTTCGCCGCTCCTCCAATCCTATTGTCAATAAAGAAAATAATTGAGTATGGATTTTAATCCTATTCCAAAGATCAAGGAGCCATCGAAAAGAAAAATTAAGTTGATGTGACAGTTACCTGGATATCTGGTATAGTCCAAAATATGTGGTGTATCAGAGTGATAATTTGCTACCATTTCACAGAAGTGATTTGCAATGTCATATGCAACAGGATTGTAACTTGCATATTCATAATCCTATACATAAACAAATAGTAAGGTAAAAATTGAATTATGACAGAACAGAAATAGAAAAAAGGTAACCACCAAATGAGTTTCTTTTACTTTTCTAAGTAACCAGTTGAGTACCTCAGAAAAAGGGGACTTTTCTTTGGCTTCTCATTTCTTTTATGTTTCTTTCATATGATTAATTTAAAACTGCAATTATTGGCAGTAGAGTTCAATGTCACCTAATAAATCATATTTAGAAGTAAATCTAAAAAGAACTGCAACCAAATTAATAAGGCACCAGTTTTATCATTCCAATACTACCAACAATTGTTATCTTCCCGCATACATAGGGCAGATTGGTGTACAAGTTGCAGACTATGATATTGTCATCTAAAACATAAATCTATGGTTTCCTAGGTTGGATGAAGACGCCTTCCATCCATAATCCAATCAAATGGAACAAAAACAACAATCCTAAGCTAACAATATTGCAGGTCATAGAAAAATATCAGAAACTTACGATTATGGTGATTGATCTAGTCTCTTCATCCATCATTATGTTACCATATTGCAGGTCATTGTGACAAAATCCAACTTCCTGATGTTCCTCTGAGACTTGCTTCTCTAGCATATTGATTTCATCTTCTAGGCAATCAAAATGAAATTTCTTTGAATCTATTTCACAACACAAATTTTTTGCCTCACCCAGCCACTTCCTAGCAATAAAAAGATCAAGAACAGTAAGTAAATTTTTCAACCAGAAAAGGTAAGGTTTCCATGTCTGGAGTTATATTCATACCTCATTCTGCTCCACAATAGTACTTTCCTAGAGCCAGGCATATCAAGTTCATGGAACTCTCTCATTTTTGCTGCTATTAGAGCAGATATTTCAGGATTACGAAGATCAGCTGCCGATAATGTCTGGACATCCAACGAAAAAAAGAAGAAACATTAGTTTATGAATGATAATTATTATTAATACGAGTATTAAACTATTAATCTATCTCAATAGCCATATTTAGGTTTCATCTTATGAGAACAATTTCGCTTATTAAAGATTATGCAGTAGTCCATAATTAGTCTTTCCATTTTCAGTTATCAATCTCGATAGATGAATTACTTATCAGCTAAGTTTACTTTTCTTAGTCTGAATCTTTTCATCGGTGAAGTATCTTGCTAACCAGCAAAACACCTCTGTAATAATACTGTATATGTGAATTGCGAAAAGATCCCAAAAATAATTGCTTTCTGAGGAGAAATATCTAATTCTTTATCATTAATGAACAAAAACAGAATCATAAATTATGATGATCATTTCATTCTGTCACAAGCACAAAGAGAGAAAACACAAGAAGTGGTGAAATTGACATACCCTGGCATGGATGAACTCTTCAACTCTACCATCAGCGAAGCGGCCGAGAAGCCTTGGCCCATGTCCATGCTTTGACATACATTCAAAAGTCTTAATCTCATCATCCCTTTTGAAGAACACTTCAACACCTTCACCATAAATCCGAATCAGTAATTTTCGAATATTATCACTATTCTTTGTTGGCCAATTTATTTGGAAAACCTCATTAGTCATAGCTCCTTTCAGAGGTATGACCTTTAAACTATTCATGTCATCTTCTACATCACCCCATTCAGATGCAAGTGATTGCAGAATTTTCTTTAATTCATCTGAGAAAACCCCTTCAGTTAATCTATTTGATTGAAGTCCCATTTTTGTCTTTACAGATAAAAGAGACCAAGATTTTACTGCACCAATTTGAAATTTAGATTACGTCAGAATCCCATAAAATCAAACAAAACCCACCCCAAAAAAGTTATGATTTGTTATATAAAGAACAAAAATCAGAATAAAACCAAAGTCAAACAGAGAAAAAAAACCAGAATTATATAGACAAAATAACTTAAATTACAAGAAAAGAGAGAAAAGGGGATGATCAATCAAGAAAGGAAAAATCACAAAATAAACCAATAGGAGTAGAAGAAAAAAAAGAAACACACCCAAGAAAGTAGAAGAACTGGACCAAGAAACTGAAATGAAGAACAACTAAGAGAAAGAGAAACAAAATCCAAGATAGTAGCAGAATTGAAAACCAAGGATTTCTGAGCTGAAGGATCTATTTATAGAGTAAACAAAACAAAAACCCAATAATTTAATATTGTTTAGTAAAGAAGTATGTGTGATTAATGTGTAAAAATAAAATTGGATATATTGTGAACATTTTAAATGGTAATTAATAATTACCTGTAATTGTTTTTGTTAGTAATAAGCGACCCGCGTAGAGTTTCCTTGGATTGCGTGTTTGATATTTTGAGACAGTTACGTGTGGAGGATTGATGCAGTAAGACGAACCAATCATCTTCCGACACGCGTTGATAGCTCAATCGATTTTCTTGACTGGAATTCTTTTCGATACGAAGCAGAGTATCAGACCAGAGATAAGCGATATGAATCTGGTGATGTCTCCGTTTCTGTGGGCTATAATAACAGTACAAATCAGTTTACTTTGTAGTAACGGTGTGAAAGGTAAAAAATTCGACTAATGAGTGGCTGACATGTGGCAATGTCGTTGTCATCCATTTTTTATGATAGTTGACTTGCACGAAAACGACCCAGCGTTTAATATTTTCAAATTAAATACATTATTAAGATTAATCAATACATAAAGAAAATAAAGAGGAGAAGAAAAGCGGGGGTGTGGATGGATTGGGCTCCAAAGAAAAAGAAGTTTTTTGACGGTTGGTTAAGAGTCTTAAGGTCAGAATTGTCGGCCTAATAGCCAATTATCTAATATAAAAATTTAAAAATAATTTCTAAATATTTGTCAAAAATATATTTTTATAATAGTATAATTTTTTTAAAACAAAACCTACGATTATATAAATGAGTATCAGGTTAATTAAATTTTTAAAAATAAAAAAAAAAATTGT
The DNA here is from genome assembly GCA_948099555.1 of Croton setiger. Lineage (NCBI taxonomy): Eukaryota > Viridiplantae > Streptophyta > Magnoliopsida > Malpighiales > Euphorbiaceae > Croton > Croton setiger. The sequence goes on from CANUEY010034297.1 coordinate 18,764, forward strand.
TTATTCAGATTTTTGTTCTTTATACAACAAATCATAACTTTTTTGGGTGGTTTTGTCTGATTTTATGGGGTTGTGACGTAATCTAAATTTCAATATCATTATGCTTTCAAAGAATATTTTAATTTTCTAATTTTAAAAAAGTAAGGAGTTCAGATTAATAGAAGGAAGGTTTCATATTAATATGATTACAATATTACAGAAGCAAAAATAACACAAACCATGAAATGTTTCTCATTTAAGTATAAGTTGAGGTAGTAAAAATGACATTGAAAAGTTAGTTTTAACTTATAAGCATATTAAAAATAAGCAGGAATACCATCTTATTTTTCATCAACTTATAAGAATTTTTAATTTGACTTTAAGAGGGAAGCTATTAAATCATTTAAAATAATAAAATAAGGGAGCTACTAATTTTGGAACAACATATGTTAATATGATAGTAGACGTGTAAAAAGTTAAATAATTGATGTATTATTTGAAATTTTGTAATTAGTTTGAAAAGAGCTTTATTTAATTTTTTATCATTGTAAAAAAAAAATAAATTATTTTCGATACTTTTTTTTTATCTTTTCATAAATTAAGATTAATTTATTTTAACAAGTATCATATATTTTTATTTTCTTGTTTTGAAATTTTGTAAAATAAATATTTAATTATTCAATGGGTCAAATTATGGATTAAAAGATCTAATTATGAAGAGAATATAATCTTTAAAATGCTGAGATGTATTTTGAAAGTGTAAAAGAACACTTAGGAAAGAAGGGTTGATAAGAATGAAGACCCTACCACCACTAACAAAGGGCTTAGACCGAACATTGAAAAAGGTTCATACCATTTACCAAAACAATTATTCTTCGTAAAGAGATTATTCTAAAAAACATAACTTTAATATATATTATTTTGGAAATATCCTTTTATTCCAAATTAAATATTTATTCATAGATAATTTATTTTAACTCTGAAAATAGTTCTATTTTTTTTATAAAAAAAACTATGAAAATAATTGTAATTTCATAACAGAATAATAGAGAGAAACATACAAGGCTGGTTTAAAATATATATATATATATATATATATATATATATATATATATATATATGGGAAGGTAATCTATTTTATTAGTTAGTACTAATTTTGTTGCATGTGTATACTCATATTATGTATTTGTTATTTAATTTTATAATATTTTAAAGATTTTTCATTTAATTATAGTTATTTATTGTATGCATTTAATTACTGAAAGATAAAAAAAAAGAAATACTATTAATTATACTTTTATAATTTTATTTATTTAATATTTTTTATACAATTTATTAGTCTATGAATTGCAAAAGTTAAAATATTACTATGAGTTAAAATATTACTCTATAATTAAAAATAATTTATGATACATTATAAATAAAAATTAATTTTTTCAATATATATTTTTTATATATGTTATGAATTAAAAAGTAAAAGATATGGAAAGAAATTAATTTGAGATTTAGTATGATATTTCATGATAAATTATTATTTGAGTTTATAATTTGTTATAACTGAAATTAATGTGATAAATTATAATTTTAGTTACACATCAACATAGATATATAATTTAGTGAAATTGCGTCAATTTATAAGGGAATTATAAGAAATATTACAATTTGAAGTTTTTATTTGATAAAATAACACATTGAAATAACATTTTTTTTTTTGTGTTTTAATATTGTTGCCCTTATTTTTTTTTTAGTTTTTTTACTTTTATTATTAATAATTTATTTTAATTAATTAATCAAAAATTAAAAATTGAATACAAATCAATATTTATTAATATAATTTATTTATATTTTTCAAATTTTCTCAGTATTTACTAATATAAATTAATATTTGACGATAATTATCAGTATTTATTAATATCAATTTTTTAATATAAATCAGCATTTTGACGATATGTATCAGTAATTATTGATATTTATTAACGTATATTGATAAATACTGATTTTTTAATTTTTTGGTGTAAGTCGCCGGAAATCATTTAACTGTGGCAACGGCCTTTTTTCTGGGCATTTGGTAAAGTTAAAAAATTTAAATTACATTGACAGATATTAATTTTATATAGAATTTTTAAGTTTTAGTTAATTAATTAATATTTTTAACAAAGGGGTAATCTTGCAATTTTTAAAAAATTTGTAGCCATATTAAGCATAAAGTGTTATTTTATTAAATATTAAACTTCATGCACTATTTTGATAAATTAATTTTTTTTTTAAAAAAAATTGATATCGTAATTTAAAAAAATTGTTTCCTAACTAGCCTTGTTACTAGTATTACACAATATCGGTAGTGATTATGTGGTCAATTATTGTAAAACATGAACCAAAATGTCCAACATCAAATGGTATTGATGAATTTCCCAAGCCATTTACCAGACTAAGTCTTACAAACCACAATGATCTTGGCTTTTTACCAGACTAAGTCTTACATATTTGCTTTCAGCACCAAAGATGCTGCCATGGCGGCCTGTGATTTTACAACTTTAAAACAATCTTTTATCTTCTTCTCTCCTGCACTTTACCCACGCAAATGCTGCATATTTAACATTTCAGACAATTTATTTTTCAAAGATCACATCTCAATTCTTATATATGCATTGAGAAAATGTAATATGAAATAGACCAATACCTTATATTAATTGTTACTATCCATTTTCTCCTTTAAAGACTCTGTATCTCCATCAAACATGTAGTCTTTAGATTCGAAAAATTCTGTTTGCTCTTTATAATATGGGACAGAAGCTACAACCCTAGAAGGTGTAATAGGTGTAGAAGAAGAAAGAGCACGCACAGCAGCATTAAGCAAACAAAATGTATCAACAATAGAGTGTAGTTTTAGAATTTAGAAGCCATACTTGATTGATAGTTGTGGTTTATGGAATGAGTGACTCTACATATTTATACACAAATACCAGCATACCACTGATAGCAAACCTTAAGGAAGTATGGATTATGAATAAGATTCATGTGCATAAATGTGAAAGTCCGAGGAAATTAAGGCGCTAAATTTAACTTATTTTTTAAATGAATTTAATTAACAAAATATAGAATCCATACATGTGATAGAAAATGACCATGCTAATTATGTATATAATAATATAATTTAATTAGAATAAGTTGTAAGAATGACATGAAGAAATAACACCAAAATAAAATTGGTATATATATAATTTTCTTATTGCAACATGTAAAAAATCAATTAATTAGAATGAGTTGACACAGTTATTGTACAATCTTCATGTATTCATATGATAAACCATGAAATTCTCTAATAGGTTAAGCCAAATGCAAACTTAATTAAGAAAGAAATGACCCACTTTCTATTGCAAGTGGCTAATAATTAGTTAATTATTTAGAAGGAAAAAAAAAACATTTGACTTAGTGACATACTTAATTTAAAAAATTAATGATGTGGTGTAAAATTACAGTAATAATTTCTAAATATTTGAGTTTATTTCAATTTTACATGAAATGTTTGACTCAGAATAAAAATGCCCCCATAATTTGCTAAACAAAGTCAAAATAGAGGGAAAATATAATTTTCCTAGTGAAATTTATATTTTGGCCATTATTTGCTAAGTATATAGTTTGACACTCTTTCTTTAATTATACTTTTCTTTATTAATTATTTGGATAAAGTGAAATTAATAGTTGATTGCTGCACCCTATTAACGGTAGGCAGGCATCATGATTCACCATTTCATATAACTTCACTTTTGTTTTGTTAATAGTTGATTGGTTCCAATAAATAATTAAGGGCATTCAATTATTAATTAATATTTCAGCATTGAGATTGAGGATTCAAACCTTCATTCATTACCATTTGATTGATATAAACCCTGATTACTACTCTAAATTTACTTTCGCTTTTTTAAAAATAAATTATTTAATGCCCGAATTTTACAAAATGTTAAATACTTACATTTTTCATTTTTATATTACTTTTATTGTTAATTTGTTAAAAAAATCTACATTATTCTAGAATGATAGAAATATTTATGTTCACCATATCTAAAAATATAAAATACACAAGATGAACCATAAATAAATTTACCAATTGCTATATATTAGCTGAAAAAGATATTTGTAAATTATAGATAATGATCAACTAGTTTGTATGATTTTTCTGATTTACTCTCAGAAAAATATCAATCTTTTTTTAAAAAAAAAAAATATTAAATAACGGAAATTAAATTAAAAATATATACATATTTATAAAAATAAAATAAAATTCATATCGCATAAAATATATTGAGCTTTGCAAAATTGATGTTAAACAATGTCTGCACATACACACAGCAAGCAATTAGAAAAGAGGGTAACATATGGAAGCGTTTTTTGACAGTATAAGCATTGAGTATCTGAAAGGGGCAATCTGTGAACTAAGTTGGTAGTAAAATAATATTCTGAAACTAGAAACAAACAGTATTCTGCATATAGTCTGTTATTTGTCTCATGAAGAATGTATAAAGATTCTAAGCGTAAGAATGTTTTGTCAGAAAACTAAAAGGAATTTGGATGAATCAAATTACTTCTAAGCGAGATTACAGTAATCATACACACTCAATCTGGTATGATCCTAATACCCATTCATAGCAAGAAATGCCTAACCCATAAAAGAAGTATAGATCTCGCAGATAAAGAAATTGGATGCAAAAAGTTTCCATTATCAAAAATAGTAATGCATGCATGTCATAAATCATAATTTCCTATTATTAGATTTAGATTCTCAGAGTATAAACATCAATCACCTGGAGTTGTTTCTATAAATGACCAAATTCTAATCATTCTCAACAAATAAAATTATATCAATAAACCCATAATAGATCAGAATCATATAAGTAGCTACAAAAAGATCCAAATCAAATATCATAGAATCCACCATGAAATAACCTGCAATCCATGATCTGACTAATAACCTACCCAGAGCAGTAGCTACTATTCAACTTTTTACACGCAAAAAAAAAAAAAAAAAAAAAAAAAAAAAAAAACCCACATCCCTTAATCATTTCACCCATCAACGATCAAAAGGCCCATCAGGAATAAGCTGTTTGCACAATCCAAGATAAGTGAGATAAAGAACACGATCTTTAGCCCCAGTTCGATGATTATTGCTATACTTGCAGAAATACTTCAATTGATCGAGAGTACAGCAACCAAGCATTTGACCCAGAAGCAAAAAAAGCCAATTAATGGCTTTCTTTTTCGGAGACATCACAGGCTTTACACTGTTTTCTTGATTGCAGTATTTGCAATTCGGAAAAATCGGACTCATCCAAACGCTTGGCGCTCTATCATGCATCGAATCTTTGTTCTGAACGATAAACTCTCCAACTTCAACAAATTTCTCTTTCAAATCAAATCCCAATTCATACTCTCTATCACATTTCTTGCATAAAACCTTTCCTGAAATGGTTTCTATTTTCTTCGAGAGAAGATACTCCATGCTATGAACTGTAGCGCGATAGTAAGTGGCCCAAGGGAACGGTATTGGGATGTATATACTCTTGCCTTCAGGTGGAGCGACGGGCGCTGGCGGCGTTGTACTATTCTTACGTCGAGGGTTCGGTTGGCGAGGAGGATGAGAAGGAGGAGAGGAAGGCCACCAACCAGGATATGGCCAATTTTGGGTAGTAGCGATGGTTGTCGTCTGTAAAGACTCACCAGTTTCGGCGGGGTTTTGTTGTTGATGTGATGTTGGAGACAAGAGTTCCGGCTCAGAAAAAGATCCGATTGTTAAACTAAGCCAATCATCCGCAAAGCTATTAGTTCTTTTGCGGATTTTATAATCTTCCTGGCCGCCGCCATTGTTGTTGGAGCTGTTCTTCCTTTTTGCACAGACTTCATTGTCTTTGTTCATCATCGTGTCGTCTTCTGGGTTTCCAACGTAGAGAGAAATTTAGGGTTTTTGAAGAAGAAGAAGAAAAAGGAAAGAAGAAACTGCTGCCACTATGAAAAGGGTTTTGGATAGAGATGGCGGAACCGAATTGATATGAGGGATTGGGGTTAGATTAGACTTCTTTCAAATTTTGATTCAAAACAGAATTTCTCTGATTCTCCTTTTTTGCACTCCTATATGTACGTGCGAGCGTGGGTCTTTATCACTTCTCCATTTCGTTTGCGCCTATTAGGCAACGATACTCTGCGTGCGTCTATATAGTACATCCTCATTTTTTTAACTTGATTAGCCGATAGTAGTGTAATTCAGCAACTGAAAGAGCGAAATGAGGGGATAAGGGTAAGGGTCTTGCTCGTCACTTCCGTACCAGGACCTTTTTTTTTCCTTTTCATTTTTCACCCTCATTTACTTTTTATTTATTGAGTTTTTTCTAAGTACGGTTTTACTGGGAAACGAAATTTCAGAATCTCAAAATTTTAGAATCAATGTATAACCGTTTGAACTTGAAAACTAAATGGTTTCGGTAAAAAAGTAAAAATTTATAATTGGTATAAATATTATTTTTTTTTAATTTGATTTTTTAACGGTAATTGCTCTTAAGAGAGTTAATAATTTATTAAGCTTTTAATTTATTAAAAGTTTTATACACTGCTTTTTTGAACTATCAGTAGTATTCACTATTTTATTATTAAATGAAATAATATTTTATGTTCAATTTATTTATCAGCATAGTTATATATTATTTGTTGGAGAAAGTATCTGTTTTCTTTTACATTTAAGATTGAAATATAAATTTAAAATAATGTACAAATGTTTTTTAATAGTGAACAGTAAAAACAACGTTAATTATATTTTTTTAGTAGAAAATTTGTTGAATTAATGAATTTTAGATTTAGTTAAAAATTAGTTTTAGGTATAAGTTTAATGTATTTATTTTGGTTCCGATTCCAGAGTCAAGTTATGCACAATCTTATTTTTACATATGCATTGTAATAATATATTATAAAATAAACTTGAAGATATTTTAATTTATTATTATATTGTTTATTATTATTAATCAAAAAAATTTCAAAAAATTATAGAATAACTAAAATAATTTAATTATTAATTGAATTCAATTTATAATAATAGAATAATAGAATAAAATTTGTCATAAATAATTAATTAATTATCATTTAAGATAAGATAATATAAAAGGCCTATATTAAATACAATTATCTAGTTTAAAATAGTTTTCAATTACAAATCAGTTAGGTTAATAAATATGTATAGATATAGACATGGCATAATGTTTTTTTTAAAAAAAAAAAAAATTCAAAACCATAGTGATGATGAATGGATGACAACTAATTCAAAATTACAAAATTTAATATCAAATATGTAGTTTTTATTTAAAATATAACCGAACAACACTAAAATTGAAGGTATTAATTTTTTTTTATTCAAAAAGTCACAATTCTTTTTGAAATTTGTAACTTTTTTACTAAAAATTTTTTTTAGCCAAATAAAAAATTGGATGAAATTGAAGATTTAAAATTTTTTTAGTAAGTCATCCTTAATTAACTAAAATTAACTTTGGTTAATCTAAATAAAATGGTGCATTTATTTTGCCAAGCAAAATTCACATAATTTTCTCCTATTATACAAAGTAATAAATAAATAAAGACCCACCCCAACCATTACAGCAGAAAAAGAAAAGGACGCGAAGCGTTTTAGAGCAGAAAATGGCGATAGCCAGCATATCCGCCTCAGAATCTCAATTACTGTACGAGAACTTGGAAGCATTTGAAGAGTACAAAGGCAGTCGGGATAGTTAATCCAATTCCAGCGATTGGAAATCGGCTTTTTTCATAATAGGTATAAAATTTAATTCAAGCCATTTGTTTAATTAATGACGTTAACTAATTTTAATCTATATGTTGCAATAGGAGAGGAGGTTGCAGAGAAATTCGTGTATGATGGAATAAATTCGAACCTAATTACGTATTTGACGGGGCCGCTTGGTCAGTCGAACGCTGCTGCGGCGGAGTATGTGAACGCTCGGTCAGGAACAGCGTTATTGCTGGCTCTGTTTGGTGGATTCGTTGCCGATTCCTTTCTCGGAAGATACCGGACCATTGTTTTTGCCGATCTTATATATATATTGGTAAACTTATTCATCTTACTTACTTTTGCTTTTAATTAGTTGATGGAGTTTACAGATTCCAGAAGAGTTACAAGGTCTGTGAGAATTATACAGGAAATGAATAAACTGTTAGTGGTTAATTGAACCGGCAGTTTTTGTTCAGGAAGTGCGGTTAATGAGCTCCTTTAAGTTCAAGCGTGATGGACCAGAACCTACAGTTCTATTTTTGTTTTGTTAACCAGTCATTTTTAAGTGCCACTCCCGATTTGGTCTCCAGCTATTTTCGTTATCTTTTCTCAACCCCTTTAACCTTATCAGAATCAGATAATTAATTGAACCATTTTAGTTTTGTTTTTTATCCGATCGAAACCCGTTGCTAATGAGATTTTTGTCTGATTCCTTTAGTTTGATATAAATTTTCAGAAGAGTTGACTGTCACTGTGTTTTTTATAGGAAAATAATTGAATTGAATTAATAAGCAACGAATCCAGCTAAATTTTATAATTAGCAGTGGTGGCTTGGCTAGCTAAATAGTTGTCATGTCAGGTGCATAGAGTTTTTTGGTAGCCTTTATTAAAATTTTCAATGTTAAGTAATCAAATTAAATTGATAACAAAAATTTAATATTTTTCTTTGAAAGGAAAAACAAAAATTTAATGAAGTTTAAGATTAAACTAATTCAAAATTTTAAATAAGTAAAACAATTATAACTAAAGTTGAATGGATTTATTCAATATTTAGTACATTTGAATTTTATAAATATTCTTTAAATTCAGTCACTGACAAAGAAACTCAAACTTAATGGTTGAATTCAATATTTAATCCAACGTTTATTATTAAGCTACAGTGAAAAAAAACATGCGTGTTCTACAGCTAATAATTTAATAATGTCATTATCAGGGACTTGGCTTGTTGACTGTATCAGCAATACCTCTGACCGGTAGCAGTCTCGATTGCCCGAGCTCTACTAGTACTAATATCACTTCATGTTCTCCAAATTCAATCCAAGTCACTTTATTTTTCTTGTCTCTCTACTTAATAGCACTTGGACAAGGTGGTCATAGACCTTGTGCTCAAGCCTTTGGAGCAGATCAATTTGATGAACAAAATCCAAAGGAGTTCTCATTTTTCAATTGGCTGTATTTTGGCACTTGTGCTCATATCGTTTTAGAGTCAAAGCAGAAGAAAAAAAGTGCATTTTTGAGAATTGGTCGTGTATTTATTGCAACAATTAGAAATTGTTGGACTTCCCCTGCTGCAAAAGCTTTACAGGAAGATGCTCTAGAGGTTCAGAAGATTTCAAGTAAGTGTGTTGAATTGTTGGGATTCTTTTAATTGCTTGAATTCTGACAATTTGGATGATCTTAATTGGCAGGTTTCTAAATAGAGCTTTACTTGCACCAAATGATTTAAGTGAAGATGTGATGATGGGATGTAGCCCCAGTGAAGTTGAAGAAGCTAAGACAGTACTTAGGCTTGTTCCAATATGGGTTACAAGCTTGTTATCTGCAGTTGTGGTTGCACAAACTTCTACTTTCTTTACTAAACAAGGAAAAACTATGGAAAGGTCAATTTCAAAGGATTTTGCCATACCGCGCTTCACTTCTATCTACTACCAACATTGCAAGTCTTTTATTTTTCCAATCTATGACCGTGTATTAGTTCCTGTAGCAAGGGCTTCACCGGGAAATCTTTTGGCTTTACCATGCTTCAAAGGATTGGAATTGGGATCTTATATCTACTTTAACCTTAGTCATTTGTGCTTTGGTTGAGATGAAGAGGCTCGAAATTGCTCGAGCACACAGACCAGTCGATCTGCCAGATGTGACTGTTCCAATGAGTGTGTTGTGGCTAGTTCCTCAGTATGTATTGTTTGGAGTGTCTGATGTTTTCACATTGATTGGTTTGCAAGAATTCTTCTATGACCAAGTACTCAGTGAATTGAGAAGCATAGGCCTTGCTCTCTACCTCAGCATTCTAGGGGTTGGAAGCTATGTAAGCAGTTGTCTTCTCTGCTATCGAGAAAACTACTGGTGGAGAAGGCCATGATAATTGGTTCATTGATAATCTGAATAGAGGACATCTAGATTATTTCTATTGGCTACTCGCAGGATTAAGCACCCTACAATTGCTTGCTTACTTTTATTTTTCTAAAATTATGTGTATGACTAATAACTTTTAGTGTAAACACAATGTGTTTATTATCCACCCCTTCAAACTCCACACATTCTACATTAATTTAAGTAGTTCTTAGCTGTCAAACTCCACACATTCTACATTAATTTAAGTAGTTCTTAGCTGTCTATGAAACTGTTAACATTTTAGGGTGTTAGTTGCTTTATATTAACAGGTTTATTATAAAAAAACTATCAAAATAGCTTTTAAAAATAAAATTACTTCAAAAAATATAAATGATATTGTAAAAACTAATTTTTTTTATAATTTTAATTAATTTCCATTTTTTAATTAATGGAGACATTTAATTCATGAGTGAAACAATAGAGATGCATTTCCTAACTATTAACTTCTTAACTTAATTTCTATTGATACCTATTTTTTTAAATTCACATTATATATAAAAAAATTTTAGTCAAAATAGTGTTTTTAATTTTAAATATATAATGTAATATATTATAAATTACATTTTAGTATGGAATATTTGGAACTTATGAATTAATAAATTTAAACAAATTATTAAATACATGAAATCATAAAAATATAGTTTATAGTAATTTATATTATTTATTTTTATTAGTATGCATATAATTAAAAATATAATTAAATAAATAACATTTAAAATGTTAAAAAAAAAAAATATCGATATCTAACACGAGTTTAGGTTTGGGGGAAAAACCTCGAGTTAAGGAACACTAGTATAGAATTTTATAAAAGTCTCAAAAACGACTTGTACGGTTGCCGTTTAGACATTATACAACCCATTAGGCCATTACCTACCAATAATTAGCACACCGTTTGGTGCCCTTGACCAATGACCAGTTTCAGAAACGGGTCTCTCCTTAAACCCTGAAACCTTCTGCCTCTTTTCTCTCCGCCGCGTTTCGGAGCTGATCTCTCTTTCCCGCCGCACCGATCGAAGCAATTCATAAAATTTAGTCTGTAACATTAATTACAAATTAGCGGATTAAAAGGGATTTTTCGACTTCTCTAATAGTTGATACAGCGAAATGCTCGACGCTGTTTACAAGAACAGCTCAATCGAGTGGAAACCATCTCCAGTTGTTGCCCTAGCCACCAGCGCAGACGACTCGCAGGTCGCTGCTGCTCGTGAGGATGGTTCTCTTGAGATTTGGCTTGTCTCTCCGGGCTCCGTTGGTTGGCACTGCCAACTGGTACTTCATCCTGTCTGGTTACAACTTATTGTGTTGTTATTTGTATCATTAAGCTGATTTCTTGAATTGATTTTATTTGTAGACTATTCATGGGAACCCTGATTCGAGAGTTTCGTCACTTGTTTGGTGTCGAGTGGGCTCAAAGGAATTATCATGTGGCAGATTGTTTTCTTCTAGTATTGATGGTTCAGTTTCGGAGTGGGATCTTTTTCATTTGAAGCAGAAGGTGAATATTTAATATTTAATTCATTGTGCTTAGAATGGTTGAATTTTTTACATTAGCAGCAGTATTGCCTGTTACATTTTCTTCAAAAAAAAAAGCATCTTTTTATAAGACCACATTTGTGAGGGAGTAGCTGAACTTGTTTTGAAAGTGCAATGTTCATCCATTTTTAAGTCCGTATTTAACAGAACTATATAGTTTCCATAATTTTGATTACCCTTTGAATTGCCTGTATTCTTTTTTTGCACACACCTGCAGACAGTCGTAGAGTCTATTGGAGTCTCAATTTGGCAGATGGCTGTGGCGCCATCTAGTAATCTACCGAATCAGAAGGGTATTGTGGCTAAGCATCTTGGAAATGGGTTTTTAGGTGACAAGCAGAATGATACAGATGATCATCAATCTGATGAGAGCGATGATGATTCCGATTCCGGTGAACTTCATGAGCAACTTGTAGTTGAAGATCCACGTATAGCAATTGCTTGTGATGATGGCTGTGTGCGGATATACTCTATTCATGACTCAGATGAGTTGATATACAATAAAACGTTGCCCAGGGTCAGTGGTGAGGTCTCTTCACCTCTCTTGACTTCTTTTTGTAATTATGAAGAGCCTGTGGCTTATGTAATTACTTGCAGGGCGTGTTTTAAGTGTCACATGGAGTTCTGATGCAAGCAAGATATATTCGGGGAGTAGTGACGGGTATGTGATTGCAAAGCTTTCAGTTCACTAACTTTTCAGCATAATATGTAACTTTTGCAATCTATAGCAAGCTTCAGCTTCATTTTATTTTAAGGTGTATACTATCTTATATTCTCAACCTGTCTGCAGTTTTATAAGGTGTTGGGATGCTAAAGTGGGGCATGAGATGTACAGGATTACAGTTGGGCTTGGTGGCTTGGGTAGTGGAGCTGAACTCTGTGTTTGGTCTTTACTTGCTCTAAGGTATTATAAATGGAAGCATTTCATAGGTTTCAAGTAACTCGTTAAGATGTTGATATCTAGGCAAATATTGTTATGTTTCCCTGCACTACTGATAATCAGTGATTGTCAATTTCAGATGCGGGACCCTTGTTAGCGCAGACAGTACTGGCAGTGTTCAGTTTTGGGACTCTCGGCAGGGAACTCTATTACAGGTGCATTCATATCACAAGGGTGATGTGAATTCTTTGGCTGCCGCCCCTAGTCAAAATAGGGTGTTCTCCACTGGTTCTGATGGCCAGGTACCTTTTTTTTTTAAATTTTATTTGGACTTGGAAAATGTTAGTGTTTTCCTTCTTGTAGCACAATTGATTAAATAAATGCTAGTAATATTAATTTTCTTCTTTATACCTTCCTTTTAATATTATGAAACACATTTTATAAGCAGATTTCCAAGAGGGTGTTTGTTTTGTCTTATTGGCAATCTGTTGAATCCTCAGATTATTTGTTCTTACAAGATTGGATAAGATCGTTTGTTTAAGTGGAATAATACGTTGCTTCTTTGCAAGCCAAATTTTGTTTGAATGAGAATGCTCTACATTTGATTCAATGAGCTTCATGGCTTATTGGATAAAAAGCCAAAATTGTGCTCCTAAGCTATAACATGAATGTCATGTACCACTTCATAATCATTCATCAATCAACTCTTGATATCATCTCTTAATCATCAAATCAAGTCAATAAGATGCCAATTCTAATTTTGCATTCATAATTCAACCCAAACAAATGAGACCTAATACAAGCTGTATAATGGCATTATGTGTGTTATGTTTTTATGGGAATTGAGGATGAAGTTAACTATTTGTGTTCCCTTGTGTAGGTCATTCTTTATAAGCTTTCTAGTGAAACAGTTGGATCTGGTGATGATATCTCTGCTACGGTAGTAAAAAAATGGAATTATGTTGGTTATGTGAGAACTCATACACATGATGTAAGGGCGCTGACAGTGGCCGTACCAATCTGCCGAGAAGGTCTGTAGAAGATCTAGTTTAACTCTTGTGTATTTGGATAGCTTTATTTTGCAATTGATTATGTTTCTCAATTGTTTAAATTTGTGTATAAAAAGCAGATCCTTTGCCTGATGATGGAGTAAAAAGAGTTCGCTGTAAGAAGAGGCCAATTGAATTTAGTTATCATAAATGGGCCCATTTGGGGGTTCCTATGCTTATCTCTGCTGGTGATGACACAAAGCTCTTTGCCTATTCTGCCAAGGAATTTACCAAGTTTTCTCCACATGATATCTGTCCTGCTCCACAGAGAGTGCCCATCCATTTGGTTCTTAATACTGTATTCAACCAGAATAGTTTGCTTCTAGTTCAGGGATCTTATTGGTTAGATATTCTTTGTGTTCGTGTGAAAGGTGGAGCAATGCCAGAAACAGGTCCTGGTCCTTCAAGGGGCCATGCAAATACAGAGTTGCTAGCTCGAATTAAAACAAAAGCATCTAGGAAGATCATATGCACTGCCATTTCTGGTTCAGGAATGTTTTTTGCTTATTCAGACCACGTTAAACCAAATCTTTTTGAGTTGAAGAAACTGGGCAGTAAAGCTACATGGACTGTTCATAAAAAGCGTCTCCCACAGAGTTTACCTTATGCACATTCCATGGTTTTTAGTTCTGATTCTTCACGGTTGATGATATCCGGACATGATAGAAGAATCTATGTAAGTTCTGATATGATATATTTATTTTTTTTGTATTCATTTCATGGTTAACTAGTTCCGTCATTCTCATTACTGTTATATCTTGAGATAAGAATAAGGAAAAGTATCGAACATGTATACAGCTTCTTTCATGACCAAAATGTTCCATATTTGTTGTGGAACACAGGTCCTTAGTTGGCCATCACTTGACATCCTTCAATGTTTAGTAACAATTGTATGTTTAGTATAGGAGTTTTACCAGCTGTATACATTCTTTGTCTTAGAGCTGTTTTGATTATGAGCATATGAGCAATAGGAATTCACATTTTGCTATTAAGAAAATTATGTGTAATTTTCTTCTTTAACAGCACAGTCTTTAGTCTAGTGCTAAAGGTGATCCTTATGTTAATTTAAATCATGGATCAATGCACTTCACTAATATTTCAGTTCTCATTCTGTCTCTCTATGTTGCTAAAAGTTTGATGGAGCCATGAAGGTTGCTGGTCTTTGTTTTTTAACCCTTTTTACAGTAGCATAGTGGTAACTTTTATTTTCCTGATGTTTCTTGTAAATTGTAGGGGAAAAACACTCTTAAGTCTGTATGGTTTTACATAATTAACACTTGCATCCCTATACTCGGTACTAATTATTTTCGAACCTGCGATTATGGTTCTGTTGAATGCTTAAGTCAAAAATCCACTCCTTTTTTTTGTAAATTACCATTTTACCCTTGAATAGTTTATTTTGTAAAAAGAATAAATAACTACTTATAACAAATCGTTTAATATTACACTCAAAAAGAAAACTGAAGATTTTTTTTAAGTAAATATTTTTATTAGGGGTAAAATAGTCATTTTCAAAATTTTAACTGAAAAATTAAGAAATATGGTTGAAGGAATTTAGTTTATAATGGAACCATAAGTTAGGGACCTGAAAATAATTAGTATAAAAAATAGTGATTGAGTGATAATCATGTAAAAACATAGGAACCTAAGTGTGGCTAGTTATCCCAGTTGTGAGATTTGAAATAACTGATACTGATTACACGCTGCTCCTCTGCGCCTTTTTCTTCTCTGTTTTATTTGCCCAATTCGAAATGGAAAAGGATTTCTATTGACTTCTATGTTGATTATTTTCTCAAACAGCCTATTCTCAAATTCAGAGGCTTGGTATGAAATACCATGTTTCTCATTTACATAGATTGCTGCAGGTTGTGGATGTGAGCAGCTTAGAACTGGTGCATACCTTCACGCCATGTCGCGAGGACTATGATGAGGAATTACCACCTACTGAACCTCCCATAACTAAAATGTTTACCAGTGGGGATGGGCAGTGGTTAGCTGCCATCAATTGCCTCGGTGATATCTACATATTTAATCTGGAGACACAAAGGTATTTAAGCATACTTTTCCATACTGTTATTTATATACATAGTACTTTGTGTTGTCTGAAACATAGTTATCTGCATACTGTCATAATTTTTTTCTCTTATTATTTTGTGTCCCTTGCTAGTATTGCACTGTCAAAGATTTTTCTTAGGAACTAATTGCATTGGTTTATCCTGATGATTGTTATAATGGTACGGTTTCTTACAGGCAGAGGCTCCAGTAAATTTACAAATATTTGATAAAAGGAAAAATGTGTGTAGTTGTACTTTCTGAACTATTGGTTCAAATGAGATGATTTTTTTTAGCAAATAAGGTTGAGGTACTTCCAGAATAAATTGACTAGTAAAAGAAAAAATGTCTATTTTTTCTCTATGAGCCCAGGGTAAGGTCTGGCTGCGTTGCATTGTCCATGATTCATTAGAAACCTCTTGTCTAACTCAGGTTGTTCAGAATTGAAGGGATGCAGTGAATAATTGTGAGGTTTGGCTACTTATTGACATATTGCTCTGATTGACGATTTCAAATGATTTACTGTTTTGTTTATCTGAACAAATGACATGCTTTATGTGTTCTCACTCTTTTGCATGATTTCCTAGATATAATTAGATATACTTTGTTATTTTGGAACAGGCAACATTGGTTCATATCAAGAATGGATGGTGCCTCTGTTACGGCTGGCGGTTTTCCTCCTCAAAATAACAATGTTCTAGTAATTACAACATCTTCAAATCAGGTATATGCATTTGACGTGGAGGCAAAACAGTTAGGAGAATGGTCTATGCGGCACACGTATGTTCTGCCCAGGAGATACCAAGAATTTCCTGGAGAAGTGATTGGGATGTCATTCTTACCTTCATCGAGTGCTCCTTCTGTCATTGTATATAGTGCCAGGTGCTGCTCTCTCCTTGATTACTTTTTATTTTATTGCATATGGGGCTATTTCGTTATATTTTCTATATTAATAGCAAAAAGTATGTAAAAGCATAATAATTTTTGTATTGGAGGAACCCATATCCATTTCTGCTGTACATTTGGAAAAAGAATCAAATGCTGAAATTTTGTTATTTTGTAGGGCGATGTGCATGATTAACTTTGGGCTGCCTGTGGATGGAGAAGAGGACAATGATCTGGTTAACAGTCAATTTTCGCCAATGAAGATACAAAAGAATCTTATTAACGGGAGACTGAAACGCAAGTTGAAAGGGTGTCAAACAGAGGCTAAACCTCAAAAAAATTTTGAATTTCTTGCTTTCAGAGATCCTGTGTTGTTTATTGGAAACCTTTCTGAAAATTCAATCCTGATCATAGACAAACCATGGATGGATGTGGTTAAAACTTTGAATGCCCCTCCAGTACACAGACATATATTTGGCACATAACTGCTACTACAATGGTTGTTTGTGGCATTAGATGGAGATTGCAAATGTGGCAATTTGAGTCCCACAATTTTGACTACATTTAAGTTTTTGTAATACTAGATTGGGATGAAGATTTGTGGAGTAGTGAGGGGAGATCAAAAGGATGTTGTCAATTGTATTCCTATAATAATCGCTGACCTTTTGTTTTTTATTTCTTACCATAATTTCCTTTTTAACCTTGTTCAAATTCATGTTTTGATCTGTAATTGTCTAGTTTAAAAGTAAATTAGCAAGAGCACACCTTCCTGTTATATTATGATATTTTGGATATTGTTTTCTTAAATTCTTTTTTTATATCCCAAAAATTGTTCCTTTTTTAAATGTAACTATGATCATGCCATTACTCTTTTCTTACAGTTCACGTATGGTAGTGTTTGCTCTCACACAACGTAGTTCCATATTTGGGAATTAGGATTTGCCAATAAAAAAAAAACAATTCTTTCCATAATTATGAAAGAAAAGTCAACTAATAAAATGTCTTTTTCTCTCTCTCTTTTTAAAATGGAGCAATTATTGTGAGATATATAATGTCTTTTTCAATCTTTTTTTAAGCACCCACTAAATGTGTAAAAAACAAAAATCAATATTTTTTTAAAATTTTTGTGAGGTAATTAACTCGTGTCTATTACTATTTGTTACATTAATTAAGGCTACAAACAATATTCTTGTTCACATCATATAATCATATCATCCTTCAAAACAGCAAAGAGAAAAACTGAGAGAAGAGAATTTATCGAAAACAATGTCTACGATACTACTATACTCACAAAATTATAAGTTTTCCTTGTTATTTACCACTTCCATTCTTGTGAATGTCTTATTTATAAGCAGCTGGTATAATAATAATTATAGGTATGAGAATGAGGGAGAACTTAGTTGGAGCAAAGCTGCAGCAGCAGAAGCAGAGGCAGTGGCAACCATTTCTTGCTCAGGCCATGGAAGAGCTTACTTAGATGGTCTAATTCTTCCTGGAAACCAATTTCCTGTTTGTGAGTGCAATACTTGCTATGGTGGACCTCTCTGCTCCATCCTCATCCCCAACTGTTCTGTAAATGCTGATAGGTACTCTTCTTCCCTTCCTCAGTTGTATGGTTTTAGATTATTATTCTCAAATTATCAAGTAAGAAATATTTACGCCCTTTTTTCCATGAAATATCAAGTGCAAGTCTTTAATAATCTTGGGTTGGGGAGATTATATTATAATTTATCAAAATTTTAAATTAATCGAGTCACATTTTTCTGGGTAGAAATAGTTTTTTTTTTTTTTTACCGATTGTGTAGTAACCAAGATATGATTGAAAATGATTGATACGATACTGTACTCTGGGCCTGCATGACTGACTGTGACGGAGATTTTTATATCTGCAGTGCAGAATATTACTATGTCATATGATTGAGACTACATGACTAGGTCTTCTTTAGGATGGTTCCGGGCCTCAGCCCGTCGGGCTACGGGTTGAGGGGAAAGTGAATCTGAATTAGCCCGTTGAACCGCCGGTTAACCGGCGTATCACGGTTAACCGGCGGTTCGGCCGATTATTTTATTTTTTTTAATTTTAGAAAAAAAAAGGTTAACCAACTGTTCGAAGTTAACGGTTCGTCAACGGTTCCGGTTCAATACGGTTCACGGTTCGAAAATAGCTTGAACCTTAACCGTCCCGTCCTCCTAACGCTTCCGGTTACGATTTGAACGGTTCCAATTTGACGACGGTCCGAAACCGGCAGGCCAAACCGGCCGTGTCCATGTCTACGCTATGGTATTTCTTTTTTTCTTTTTTTTTTTTTTTTTTTTTTCTATGGGATGATCTTCTATATGGTATTTCAATAGAAATTTTGTGCAGTTTTATAATATTTTTCGGGTATGGGAATTTATGATTATGGTGTTAACAAAACAATTACACCCACTTTCAAATGAATTAATAAACAAAGTCATTTGCAAATGAATATAATTAATTTATTTTAGTTTCCAAATTCAAAATTTTTTAATCTTCAAAACATAACAAAATAGATTTACATATGAATTTGACAAAATTTTAAAGAACTCATTTGTTTCAAAAGAGTCTTACCGAGTTTTTTTATCATAATTAAGGTGGCTAAAGAATTAAACTGGAGTATTAATTGTGCTTAGTAGTCTTACCGAGTTTTTTTATCATAATTACCGAGTTTTTTTATCATAATTAAGGTGGCTTGAATTTTTTTTTTTTTTTTTTAACAGTGGGGATCCATTATTCTTGGAGCCATTCTGGGTGAAGCATGCAGCAAGTAGTGCAATTGTAGTTGCAGGATGGCATAGAATGAGTTATACATTCAATGATCTATCTTTGATATCCCAACAACTTGAGAACCACATACGTAAGATACACTCCGTTGTTGGAAATGCAATAACAGAAGGAACATATATTTTATTTAGTGTTGGATCAATCCAACTCCTCAATGCTGCTGTTCATGCTTTATCTCCTGTTAATGCCTCTTCCCCAGCTAGGGTTGTTGCTTCAATCCCCTTTTACCCGGTCAGTAGTATTGTAATTGATGAATTTTTCACATTTTTCCGGTATACTGTTTTTTTTTTTGCAAAACTCAAACAGTTTATTTTAAGTTTTGAAGGTTTATCATCAACAGACGAATTTTTTCCAATCGATGGAATTTAAGTTTGAAGGGGATGCATCCTTGTGGAAAAACTATTCAAGTACTAATGCAGATCTGATTGAATTTGTAACATCACCAAACAATCCTGATGGGAAACTGAATAAGGCAGTTCTTAGTGGTCATAATGTCAAAACAATACATGATTATGCCTATTATTGGCCTCATTTCACACCAATTCCGTCTCCAGCAGATGAAGATGTCATGCTCTTCTCTATTTCTAAGCTCACTGGTCATGCTGGCTCTAGATTTGGGTAACACAACTTCTCTTCATTTTTCGTGTTTTTATAGCATGTTTAGTACTGAGGTAAGTTTAGAGAAACTAAATGAAGTTGTATTGAAATAGGTGGGCAGTGATGAAAGACAAGGCCATCTATGAAAGAATGTCACTGTACTTAAGATTAAATACCTTGGGAGTTTCTCGGGACACTCAATTAAGAGCTCTCAAGCTCTTGCAAGTAGTCCTTCAACAAGAAAATGGTATATATGAATTTGGATATGCAACAATGAGGAAACGTTGGGAGAGATTGAACAGTTTAATATCAATGTCCAAACGTTTCTCTATCCAGAAAATAGCACCTACCTACTGCACTTATTTCCACATACTCAGGGATCCTTCGCCAGGTAACTTCATTTAGATTCTATGCAAAATTCAGAGCAAACCCACCTATATTGATCACATAATATTCATTCCAGCTTATGCATGGCTCAAGTGTGAGAGAGAGGAAGACGCAGACTGCCATGCGGTGCTTAAAGCAGCCAATATCGATGGCCGTCCTGGAAAATTGTTTTTTGCTGGCGATCAATACGTACGGCTCAGCCTCATCAGAAGACAAGATGACTTTGACTTGTTGATCCAGAAGCTGAGCCAATTAGTTCCTGAGAAACAAGGAGGTCCTGAAAGTGTGTGAAGAATCAAGAATGTGAAAAGATCAACTGTACTTGGAAAGGTCATGTCATATTGACCTGTATATCTAATGCTTCATTTGAAGAGGTCATGTATCTTGTGACCTAGTATATGTTTGAAATTGCACAGCAAAACTGCTATATATGGAAACCTGTAATCAATTCTATTCTATATTATCATTTCTCATTCAGTGTTTTTTTATTGAACAAGCTATACAGTTCGATGATTAAACAAATTAGCAGAAGCCTTACAATGGCTGATGAATAAATGTCAAAAATGTGAATGCTTTTAATCGGAAATATACAAATTAGGTTTGTACCAGTTAAACAGTGTCTGGCTCATACCTGATTTAATCTTTTTGGTAATTGTCTGTTGTTGAAAAAGTTGAATTTCATTCCTCTCATTAGTAGTAACCAGAGAAATACTAAGATGATAATCAAAATGGTATAGAATTCGAAATGAAACCCCCAAAAGATTCCACGTCCTCCTTTCCCATCGCAGTTGCATTCATTAATACTTCTCAGGTTCTCCTTCATTGTGACTTCTGGATCGAGAATGAAGTCTAAATTCGTGGCTGCTTCTCCTAAGGATATGCTTGTGGCCTTTGATTTATACCCAGGCATGGAGGCCACAACTGCAGACATTTTCAAGATAGATATCACGATTAATCCCCAAATAGAGTTGTTTGATGCTGCAGATAATTTTATGCGACTTAGAAAGCAGAACTGGTGAAATAATAAGCCTAGGGACTAGAACTGTCGCAGATACTTTGATGGTTTAATAATCCTACCAAAAAATGAGTTCACATCCTGATTCCAATTATTCTATATCTTATTTATGTATTGATTTATCTTTTAGCTCTCTAATGTCATGATGAACCTCTTGTCAAAAACAAATAGACAGCCATATTGATTCTGGTATACTCCAACTCAACAGAAGTATACTAGAGTAATTATTATATTTAGAACTCCAATAGATTACTCAGTTTTCACTAACGAATGAAAAAGAAACTTTAAAGTCAGCACGGAACACGACTTACCTTCATAACTACGTGAAGGGGTAAGCAAGCGATGGTAATCAGCCAATCCTCTGCCAGCTTTAACCTGTCAATGACAGATGAGAAAATTCAAATTACTGTATTACAAACCAAGCATTCACAAATTCTTAAGGGATGGAACATTCATCGTTCCAAGTTTCAAAATTATGTACAACATATGTTACTATATTCCAACCATTTTCACTTGGTAAATTAACTAAGCGTTGGGAAGTAATCCCACATAGGTTAATATTAATAATAGAATATTAAGGCACTTATAATTTTAGAGGTGGCCAAGGGCTCCGAACTGCAGTTGTTAATCGTTCCAAACCGGGCCCGAACCGCCAACAAACAGTAAACATGATGAACCAGAGCAGTGTAGGACCTTGGGCAGTTCAAGTTCAAGAGTTTCCAAACCGCCATGAACCGTGAACCAATCACGAAATAGGGGTTCCAGCATGGTTCAAATCAAATCTGCATTAGTTTTTAGGGGCACTTTGACTTTTTTGCCCATCCAAAAACCATAAACTAGTTTGTAGGGTATTTTTGAAAAAAAAAATTCCAAGCCTATTTTTTTAAATTCAAATCCAAACTTTTTTTTCAATTCAGTTGTCCAAAAAATTTCAATTTAAATATTAGTGAAAATTATTTATATATTTTTAAAATTTTGAATTTTATTTTAAATATTTTTATCATCACCTGAACCAGCCTAAACCATCGGTTTTTTAACCATCTCCAAACCAAAGCAGCCAATTCACGAACTGTGTCGGTCAGCAAGCTAGTTTAGGTTCAAGGAAAACTTGAATATGAACATGAGCATGAACCAGAACTACCAGTTCAAGAACCATCTCTACTTTAAATAGCACAAGTATTAGACCTAGATCAAGAAAATTAGTTTTAGGCAAGATAGATTCCAAGACCAATGTCTCATACAAGTCACTTGCATATTCTAAATCAGAATAGTGTGTATGAATCAAGATGCAAACTATGGCTTCAATAATTCTACTATATAGAGAGAATAATCAGAATCTACAAGTGGTAATGAACATACTGTGTAATTTATTCCCTTGATTGTGATAAAGCCAGGTAACGGCCTCCCTCTATCAGATGAAAATATCCTTCCATGTACCCCTGTCTTTTAAGAGTATAAGAAGTATAAATAAATGAGATCTGGACACAAAAACATAGACATTGCAGAAAATATATGGCTTATCATGTATCATGAATTCATTACTGTAAATCTTCTTGTTTCCATAAATTATAAAACATAATGCACTCTTAAGAAAGAAGAAAGAGTAGCATGATTATGAGAATTGATTTTCCTACGGGGATATGTGCTTTCTTATATGAAACCAAATACAGAGTGTCCATTACGATGAGGGCTCTGAAAATGAACTTCCGAAGTAAACACTTTAGAAACTTCAAAAGTAGAACATGTATATGAAAACAAGATGAAAAAAAATAACATCACTTACTTTCACAAGGCTGGCTACTAAGTTCAACAAACTCATTTTGTTGTACTCCCAAAGAATAGGAAGCTGCACAAAATTGCTATAACAAATTAATTAACTATATATTTAGAAGAAAGGATGGAGAAAAATGGGGAAGAAAAGGGTTGGGAAATAAACTGATAATTTTGTGAAAAATAAAATTACGGCTTAGTCAGAACTCAGACCTCATCAGCATTAGGCCATTTGTTGTCGCTAATCTCCAAGGTCAATTCAAAGCAGCCAGCATGTATGTAGTTCCAGTCTTGCATTCCACCATAAATTGGGTACCTACGGCGGGCTTTACTTTAGAAAATAGCAGAACGACAAATAGAATAAATAATTACAAAAATATCCTTGATGAAGTACAAATCTCGCAGCCTTAAACAAGCTTCACAATAATGCAATTCTGCAATCATAATCTAAATTGAAAATTAGTTCGGAATTACCATACCAGTTTGCTCCATTTGTAATTCCTTCTGGAAATTCGGTACTTTGAGACATGTTATGGTGGAAACGGCTATATATGTTCGCCATGAACCGAAATGTATCATCATCAGGACATGCATAATAAGTTTTCCTGAAATTATTTTGCAACCTCAGAGATGCTGATGCATAAAAGAGAAAAAAAGAAGTTCCTAAGCAAGAAAAAATTAAAATTATTCTGAAAATAATTTAACGGTCTCCAAGAAATAACAACAAACAATCATCTGACATTATAGCAGCAATTCCTCAGAAGTAGGAACATCAAGAAGCCACGATATCTTTAATCGTATGAAAAACGTCAGGGAACCAAAATCATGTAGTGGCATCTAATACGATATGAGACAAAGACTCAATATGCAATGTACAATTGATAGACATTGAACAAAAAGTAAAACAAATGGAAGGAGGTTGGCAACATTTCCATGGATGATGTCTAATAATAGTACCAAAAGAAAGATAATACAAGTAAAACAATGGATAAGAAATGCCAAACGAACCAAAACAAATATCCTTCTTTTCTATTGGAATAACATTTCTCTTAATGCTTTGAAGACATATCATGAATGCAAAGATTTACCTTTTATCCATTGTCCCATCCCATGGATAATTTGCAACAAGAGCACCCTGGGGATAGAAATAGACATGATTAAGAAGTATCGATAATGACAGAAGAAATATGCAACTGCATTTAATAACTAGCTACAGTAACATTCCAGCCATGATTCTGGCATCGCGTGATTTTTTGTGATTTGTTTCGGTTTCAAAAATGCAATAAAAAAAGTAATTCTAAATAAATTAGGAAAAACCCTAAATCAATCGAAAATTATGAAACATTAAAAATAAAGAATAAATATTACGAGAACTGAAAGGAAGGAGGTTCAGAGATTTTTTTAGAGGAAAAATTGTAATATCAATTTACTTTATCTGATAAAAAAAAATAGTAAAGACGCAGGTAAACCTACCGCTATGTTGACCTTGACGTTCCAATGACGTTCGAGTTGTTTCATTCAAGGGCTTCGGCAAATTTGCTTTTTTTACATTTAATTTTCTTTAAAGAAAAAAGATGGGAACAGGGGTGTCAACAGCAGCCATGCCCAGAAACAGGCTTGCTGCTATAGAGAAAAGGCCAGGGACAATATATAATAGACTAAACTGGCCTATGACTGCCCTGTCAACTCAGTTAAGCTGCATGTATTGGTTCACCAAAGTTCAGGCTGCCTGTTTGGTTTTCATTTTAACTGGCCTAATCACCATACCCACAAACCAGAAAATAAATAAATAAATATATATATATATATATATATATATATATATATATATATATATATATATATATATATATATATATATATAAATAGATGGTGTGTAGAGTATCAGAGAAATTGTTATATCACA
>CANUEY010034298.1:0-10465 GCA_948099555.1 Croton setiger
TGATCTTGAAGGATGTCTTTATGTACCTGAATGTGCTAGAAATCTTGTTCCAGTTAGTAGGTTGGATAGTTTAGGTTTTTGCATTAAGTTTGAACATGGTGGATTTTCATTGTACAGAAAAGATTATTATTATGGTTGTGGTACTTTGATTGATTCACTTTACAGGTTCAATCTTGATGTTAAATTTTTTGAATCCATGTTTCATGTTGAAAATCAAGGCATTAAGCGTAGTGCATCTAATGAAATTTCCGCTTACTTGTGGCATTAAAGAGTAGGTTACATTTCCAAAGAAAGGTTGATGAGGTTGGTTAAATGTGAAATCCTTTCTCGATTGGATTTTAGTGATCTAAATGTGTGTGTAGATTGCATTAAAGGAAAGCAAACTAAACACGCAATAAAAAAGCCAGCCACAAGAAGCACTTAGCTTCTTTGAGTTAATACACACTGATATATGTGGTCCTTTTGACGTTCCTTCCTGGAGCGGTGAAAAGTACATCACTTTTATTGATGATTACTCACATTGTGGATATGTATATTTACTGTATGAAAAGTCTCAATCAGTAAATGTCCTTGAGGTATTCATAAATGAGGTTAAGAGGCAGTTAGAAAAGTAAAAGTAGCGAGATCTGATAGAGGTGGTGAATTTTATGGTAAATAAAATGAAAAAATGGTGTGTAAGCTGAGAAAGTCAATATATGGATTGAAACAAGCTTCCAGACAATAGTATTTAAAATTTAATGATATTATCACTTTATATGGATTTGTAGAGATCACCATTGATCAGTGTATCTACATAAAAGTCAGTGGGAGCAAATTTGTGATTTTAGTCTTATATGTTGATGATATTTTGCTTGCTGCAAATGATTTAGGAATGTTACATGATATAAAGAAGTATCTCTCTAAGAATTTTGAAATGAAGGATATAGGCGAGACATCCTATATGATTGGAATAGAAATATTTTGAGATAGATCACAAGGATTGTTAAGGTTGTCTCAGAAAGGTTACATTAGTAAAGTCTTAGAGAGATATAGAATGGATAAATGCTCTGCAGGAATAGTTCGAATATAGAAAGGGGACAAGTACAGTAAAATGCAATGTCTTTGTAATGAATTGGAACTAAAAGAAATGGAAAGAATTTCATATGCATCAGTGGTTGGGAGTTTGAACTATGTTCAGACATGTACTCGACCAGATATCAGCTTTGCTATTGGAATGTTGGGTTAATATCAAAGTAATCCCGGAATGGATCACTGGAAAGCTGCTAAGAAGGTTCTCAGGTACTTGCAAGGCACCAAGGAGAACATGCTTACGTATAGGAGGTCCGATCATCTAAAAGTCATTAGATATTCAGATTCAGATTTTGCCAGATGTTTAGATAGTAAAAAGTCTACATTTGGCTACCTGTTCCTATTAGCTAAAGGAGCAATGTCATGGAAGAGTGGAAAGTAGTATGTCATTGCTGCTTCTACTATAGAGGCTGAGTTTGTGGCAATGCTTTGAGGCCACTATTCATGGATTGTGGATGCGGAACTTTATCTCAGGACTTGGAATAGTTGACAGTATAGCTAGACCGCTGAGAATTTATTGTGATAATTCCGCAGCTGTATTCCTAAAGAACGACAAGTACTCTAAAGGTGCTAAACACATGGAGTTGAAGTACTTGTCGGTGAAGTATGAAGTGCGGAAATAAAAAGTGTCTTTTGAGCATATAAGGAATGATATGATAGTTGCGGATCCGTTAACTAAATGATTGTCACCAAAGGCGTTCATTGGCCTCGTCGAGCATATGAGTGTGTTATAGACAAAGTCTTGCTATTGTAGTTACAGTTTGCTCTTTATGTATGACACTTGAAATTCATTTATAGTTATGTTTCTGCTTTATTAAACATGTTATCATTATGGTTTATGTATACCTTTATGGTTCTTTGATAACATGTAATTTTTTAGACTTATGGTATTTCTCATATCATAAAGAAAAACTTAGAGTTGGAATTGGTTTGTGATATATGGAAGGAATATTGTCGCGTGACAGTCATGATTCGATCAGTTCTAACTTGATTAAAGACTATGTTGGACTTGATATGAGAGTGCATGCTTAAAGTATAAATTAAGTCTTAAAATCGTCAGATGAATCAAGTGGGAGAATGAAATAATATTTCCTATTATTTATGGTCAATGTAACTTTGGTTTAATTATAAAAGATTAAATCTAATATAAGATATGATTTTAATATATAAAAGTCGAGATATTAAAATTTGGAATAATTATATTTACTCTTCTCTTATCAAATAATATTATAGAGATACACGTTGAAACAAATTCTACAATTCTCCCACGAAAGAAAAGAGGTAATAGTAGAGACAAATTAAAATTGTTTTAATATATATCAAAGAAGTAGATAAAGGAAAGAAAAAATTGATGATCCCGTTGCGTTTAATAGTTATTGATTATGAATCTAGTTATTAATTCTTCTTATGATTGGATAATATTAAAGTTAAATTGCATCAAGACTAAATCTCAACGGTATTGATTTTGTAATTGAAACTTATTAAAGTTTTTAAGTATGCTGTGATTTTGGTTATATCCTTAGATTTCTGAAATTTAACTCTTTTATTTTTTATTTTTTCTCGTTTATTATTTGGTCACTGCTAAGTTTTTTTACAATCTTGATTAATTTCATATTTTTTGATGAGGTTGGATTCATAATACTAATGTCGGAGTTTGCAGGAATTTTAATGAAGTTTTCAGCTTTCATTTTGTGGAATTGGTTAAAAATCTATATGACTTCACTGTATTACTGAAATTAAAATTGAGATTATGACATAAATTGATTGATATATTAACGAATTTAAATGCTGAAGTTTTAAGCCGAATTTTTTCATGTCGGTACTTTTTGTTTTTCAAATAGGCATACGGACGCACCCAACCCAATTATTATGTTAACAGAGCGGGGCTCTTGCGGGATCAAACTCCGTCAACTTGGGTGCTGAGAAGATTGTCTACCGCCAACACATCCGCACCCCTTCCAAGATTTGTATGAATAGGTATTCGTTTCTTAGAAGTCATCATTTTCTCCATCCAATATTTTTATTTTATGTTTTCATTCCGGGTGGCGAATTAAACTCAACGTTTTGAATGCTGTTTAAATCCTTTACAGTTAACTGATTTTGTTGCTTGTTTTCAGTTTGGCACAGGTGGGGGTTCAAGCAACAACCTGTTCCATTCCATTTAGGGCCTACTTTGCATCACAGATTTGAAAAGCTTTTTAATTGCATCCGGGTCGTTTTCTTCTCGAGGGTTCTGTTTTAAGAAAGCACTAGAGATATATGCAAAAATTGGGTAATTTCAATCTGCCCCAGTTCTTCACACTGATCTTATTACATGTATTCTCATCCCCAATTACTGATTTCTAGTTTTGTAGATTAGTTGCGGTTGCTTTCATATGAGTTGGTTTGCTAATAAGTAATTTGATAAGAACTCAGTTGTTCTGTTAGTAGTTTTCCAACTTGATTATATTTTTAATTTAATCATTTTTCTAATTCATTTTTGGTTGGCATGCTTGATTATTGATAACTGTAATTAATTTGGAAGGGGAATTTCTCCTGTGATTGAAAGCAAGCCATATATTTTTATTAGGCTTTGATTCTTTATTTGCCCAGTCCCTGAAACTGTTATGCCTGCTTGATGCGAAGCTTCTGCATTTGGATTTTTTATGATTTGAATGGCCAAGCTTGAAAATTTTGAATTTCTTAATACTAAATAAATATATGAACTGTAGAATAAGAATCCAATAAACGATAAAAAATCTTGTATCTGTGTATCTTCTCTCTCTTTTCGAAATAAATAAATCTTCCCCTCTGTTAAAAATGTCAGTTGCTGTGAAATGTAATCATGGTATAAGAAGCGAGTCAAGTTTCGTTGTTTAATTTTGGTCTTGTAATATTTTTGTATTGATGTAATTTGCTTGCTATGTGTTGTATGAATTATTTTAAAGGTCATATTTATTTTATTATATATATATATATATATTTAATTTCATGTTTAACAGGTGTTTATACACATACCAGCATACAGGTATGGCTAATTGAAGATTTGATGGCCAAGTAAATTGCAAGGGTAATTTTACCTTCTACAGAAAAAGGGTATTGGGCAATCTTATGATAACCTGGCCATTGTCATCCCTAGTCATGTTCACCGTCTCAAACTCTGAAGCATTGGTTTGATTTCAAATATCTTTGCCTTTTTTATCTATTATTTTTATTCCTTAAATGACATTTCTGTCTTTCCTATATGTCTATTTATTATCATAAATCTAATTTATGAACTGTAGAAAAATTTCATTGGTAATGGCAATCAGACTATTCCATTCCCGCACCCTGTCTGCTTCAACTACTCTCCGGATTCACCGTTTCTTTTTCTCTTCGTTATCTTCTCTCCCTTCACTTGAGCCATCAAATGATGCTGAATTGCTCTCCCATATCGTCCTTGACCACTACAACCCATTCCATGCCATGGAATCATCTCTCCAGCTTCATGGAATTTGTCTTACAACTCCTCTCCTCCACCAGACTCTCCTTCGTCTCAGCCACCACTCTAAAATTGCCCTCTCCCTTTTCCATTATGCTCTCTCTCTTCCTGTTTCCCAGTCCACTATTAACTCCACCTCATATGATATCATGATTGACGTTCTCTCCAAGGTCCACCAATTTGATGTTGCATGGCAACTCATTATCCAAATGGATCAGAGAAACATTCAACCGACATCCCAAACTTTCTTTATACTCATTCGCCGACTGATTGCTGCAGGGTTTACCCGCCAAGCCATACGTGCTTTTGATGATATGGAATCTTTCATCACTGAAAAAGTGGATGAGACCCAATTTTGTTTCTTGCTTGATACCCTGTGTAAGTATGGTTATATCAAAGTGGCAGTTGAAGTTTTTAATAAAAGGATGTATAGGTTTTGTCCTAATGTTAGAATCTACACTGTTTTAGTATATGGTTGGTGCAAGATTGGTAGGATTGACATGGCCGAGAGGTTTTTAAGGGAGATGGATGAGAAGGGGATTGAGCCTAATGTTGTTACCTACAATGTCTTGTTAAATGGGATTTGCAGGAGGGCTAAATTGCACCCTGAGGGCAGGTTTGAAAGAACAATAACATTAGCTGAGAATGTTTTTGACGAAATGCAGCAGAGAGGAATTGAACCTGACGTTACGAGTTTTTCTATATTGCTTCACGTGTATAGTAGAGCACATAAGCCTCAACTAACACTTGACAAGTTGAAGCAGATGGTGAAGCAGGGGATATGTCCTACTGTAACCACTTATACTTCAGTAGTGAAATGTCTTTGTTCTTGTGGGAGGATCGAGGATGCTGAGGAGTTGCTTGGTGAAATGATCAGATATGGAGTTAGTCCTAATGCAGTAACGTATAATTGTTTTTTTAAAGAATATAGGGGAAGGAAAGATGCAGAAAGTGCTTTGAAGCTGTATAGGAAAATGAAGGAACATGATCCATCTTCTCTGAGTATGCACACATATAAGATTTTGCTGGGGATGTTTATGAGGTTGAATCGCTTGGAGACTGCAAGTGAGATATGGAATGATTTATGCATGAGCGGACCTGGGCCAGATTTGGATTCATATACAATGTTGATTCATGGGCTATGTGAAAAACAAAAATGGAAAGAAGCATGCAAGTTTTTTGTAGAGATGATCGAGAGAGGGATGCTACCTCAAAAGGTTACTTTTGAAACACTCTACAAGGGACTAATACAATCTGATATGTTAAGAACTTGGAGGAGGTTAAAGAAGAAGCTCGATGAAGAGTCAATAGTATTTGGTTCAGAGTTTCAAAACTATCACTTGAAGCCATATAGAAGATGATATACCTAAGGTACTCTCTAATTGTTTCAATAGTTAAATTTCTTTCCCTACTTTGATAATGTTGCTGATAATAAAATCATGCTGATTCTCGTGGTTTTTGGCTGTTAAATTCAAAAACTGATGATGATAGTTAGTCTGAATTTTACTCATGTTTTTATTGGACATAGATGATTCGTCATTGCAATTATTTGTCTAGAGCAAGAGCATCCTGTTCCATTTAAAGAAATAAAAGAAAAATAAGATGACAAGGAAAATAAAGTTCAAAAGCTGATAAAAGAATGGGGACTGGTGAATTTGTAAGAAGTATAGTCGGAGATAAGAAGAATAAATTTTAGAAAAGATGAAAAAAAAAATTTTTTAAAAAAAAAGAGGGAGTGAGAAGGACATTCTTCATTCTTGCCTGTGTGCTGTATTGTTTTGCGATAATTGTTGAGCACCTCAAATTGCTGCAAAGCCTAAATTCATGAAGACACGAAGTATATTGAGGCATTTTGAAATTTGGTCATTGACTCTTGATTGGTTAAAATGTTTACTGTCTCTACTCTTAATCAGCATTTTGGTATTGGTATTGATTGATAAACTTCTTTAATCCCAACTTTCACGTTCTTTTCGAAAAACTGGGAATGTGTAACTTTCATACTACAGCTTATCAAATTCGTGTTCAGAAGTCATTGTTGTTAATATTAAAGGAGAAGAAAATAGTTACAATAGAAGAAACTTGTAACAAATAGAAGTTGTTAGGTAATCAGAGCCTACCTAGTCTCGGTTTTATTATTTACTAGAATTGTAGCCCTTGTGTTGCTTCAGGAGTTTGGAGAAATTATTTATGGGTCAAGGTGATTCAAGCCAAATATGGAGTTGCGGATATTTTTGTTCATGGTAATTTCAGAACCGGTAACTCTTCTTGGCTTTGGAGAATGTTTGTTGGAGCTTCTGTATCTTCTGAGAATGTTTGTTTGAGAATGTTTGAGAAATCTTCTCAAGATTTGGTGATGGTAAATTTGTGAAATCTGGGTTCATTGCTGGATTCCTAATAGTAGCCTTCTGTATCTTCATGCTTCAGATTGCCTCTGAAATTTGAACTTGCAGGCTACAGCTTCTGAGTACATTACTGATAATAGCGAGTGGAATTGGGACCTGTTTGCACATTTTTTACCTTAGGAAGTTAATTCTTGTATAGCTTCCATGTGTGTCCCCATTATGGCAAATACTGTAGATAGTTGTTTGGAAATTGACGAATAATTGCAATTTCTCGGTTAAATCTGCTTACTGGTTTCAGGAGGCTAGGAGGAAGATTGTTGAAATAGCATATGGAAACTGATTTGGCGTTGCCTGGGCCTCAACTCATCAGATGTTTTTTGTGGTTATTGGCCAATGAACGACTTCTCACCAACCATGAGAGATTTATAGCATTATGTTTGCACTGTTTAAGGGATTGCACTGGCAAGACTGATATGACCTCTTCTACCGGCTGCAATTAAAGATTCTTTCTTCTCTAGTCTGAAGCTGTGCGACGTAATAAAATATAATATCACAAGTGTGGAAGTGAGTAGTGCTTGCAACTGGTCCTCTCTTTCCCCGTAGTTTGCTGGTCAATCTGGTCTTGGTGTAAAATGATTTTTGAACCGGATTTTTCGAAACCATTGGATACGTCTGCCTTCTTACTAGCTTATACTAATCATTTTGAAGAGGCTAACTCTGAAGGTACAGGGGTGCAGAACTGCAGGTTTCAAGACTGGATAGGATGGTCCTCTCCGCCCTTTGATTGGTTTAAGTTGAACACAGATGGGTCTTTCAGCCCCCATTCTAGCCAAGCAGCGGAAATATGTCAGGGGCTTGGGTCACTGGTTTTGCATCCAACCTGGGTACTTGCTCAATTACGCATGCTGAACTTTGGGGAATTGTATTTGGGCTGCAAATTGCATGGGATGTGGGGATAAGATGTTTGATTGTGGAAACTGATAGCAAAATAGCTGCGCAACTCATTAGGCAAACTGAGTTATGTTCCTCTAGCTACTCTAGCCTGGTCTACCAAGTAAGAGCTCTCTTCGGAAGGGAGTGGGCAGTTGATATAAAGCATATTTACAGAGATGCCAACTGCACAGCGGACTGGCTTGCCCACTATGGCCGCAGTACGTTGAATATTGGCTTGCATGTTCTTCAAAACCCCCTAATGACCTTAGTCTTAATCTGTTGTCTGACAGTTGTGCTATTTCATTTCCTAGATTGGTACCCATGTAAATTTCATTTGCAATAAAGTTGCTGCCCTTCATTCAAAAAAAAAAGAAAAAAAAGACAAAAAAGTCATTGTTCTCAAATATCAAATAATTTAAGAGTGAAAATTTAACTCGAAGCATTTATAAAGTTGTACTTGTATAAAATGTAGAAAGATAGAATATAAAGAGGAAAATTATTATTCTTGTGTACAGTATTATTTGCATAGTAATTATACTATTTGTATAGTAATTAAATTTATTATGAAGTGCTATTTGCATAGTAACATAATTTATTATGACTGATTCCACTACCTAAATTATTTGTCATTCAATATGTATTTATATCACTCCCCTTTTGGATGACAATATATTTATACAATGATCTTTTTCATTTAAAACCTTGCCAAATAAAAATCCTGTGGAAAAAAAAGTTTAGCGAAGGGAAAAAGAGTGCAGCGTATGATTTATTCCTTTTGATGACAACATGGTAATTTGTCACATGTGATGTAGATGCTGCAGTCAGATGCTGTGGACATCCTTTTTGAATATTGCTGTAGAAAGTGCTGTGAAAAGATCAGCTAAGTTTTTGCATGTCAATATCATTTTTCTTTATGAGCTTTTAGGTATATACATAGAATTTTGAAGGTATATATTTTGTTCGATCATTTTAATACAAGCTAAATTATCTTCATATATGATAGTTAGTCTGCTCTCCACTAGAAATCTATAAGATGTTTTGATATGTTGTGATATTGTTAGGGATGAACAATCGGTAGCCGTTACCGAACTGTCGGTAATCAGTTAGACGATAAGTATTTATCATCACCATTACTGATACCGAATGATGTCGTAACCGAAATTTTTTTGCCTCATTACCACTTACCGCCGGTAATTCACCGATTATTAAACCTGTGAAAACCATTGTAATTTCAGAATGTTGATCGGTAATTACCAATCACCGAACTTGTGAAAACATATATATTTATTTCAGATTCATTTTACAACAGTCAATAACTCCAAACACATCAATATTCAAGTTCAAAATTCATACTCCAAAGTCCAAACACATTTATAATGTTCAATTATAATTTATAACGTAATACTCCAAAGTCCAAACACATTTATAATGTTCAATTATAATTTATAACGTAATAAACAACAAACAAGGTGACTAGTAAGCAGTAGCAAAGCAACAAGCAGCAGCTAGCAGCAAAGTAAGCATAGCAACACAGCAGCAAAGCAAACACAGCGAGCAGTCATCTAGTTTCATCATTCTTTACAAAATCTGTAAGCATAATAAAATAGATAATTAGACTCTATAATAAAGAGATATTACAAACTTAAATATATGAAATCTTACCATTTTCAAACAACTTCAAGTCTTCTAGCTCTTGCTCAATTAATTTCATTCTAGTAGAATGACAGATCCAATTTTGACCACAAATAAGAGCTTCAACAACAGCAGGTGATAAAGAACTTCTGAAGGAATCAAGTACCCTTCCTCCAATACTAAAACATGTCTCGGAGGCTACAGTTGAAATTGGGGTGGCAAGAATATCACGGGCTAAGCTAGCAAAGACTGGAAATCTACTTGTATTCACTTTCCACTATGCTAATATATCAAACACCTTTCCTTCATCAAGTTCAATATTTTCCTCTCTCAAGTACACATCCAAGTCTGATTTGTTTTTATGCGACACTCCTTTCTCAATTCTACTCTTCTTAAATTCAGAAAAAATATCAATTCCCTCTACTTCTTCAATGATCGATTTAGGCGAAGGAATAGAAGTAGCGGTACTACTAAAAACTTCATTCATGTTAGCAGAATGAAGTTGCAATAAAGGTGTAACGTCCTCTCTTATACTTACGTTATAAAACATGTCATATTTTTTTTTTATAAACTTATACCACCATTTTAATTACCATGTTAAACTATACCACAATATTATAAACCAACATATAACATACATTTTCCAAATATCAAACTTACATAATTATAATTCATTGTTTTAATTTCACAATGCTTTATTATCCCAAAAACTTAATAAACATATATATACATGCCAAACCAGAAAAGTAATGCTATACAGGAATAGCATTAAACAAAATTCTATATGCAACTGATACAGATGATGTGACGTGAGGGAGAGAGGCCTAAACTTCAGCTGTACCAACCTGAGCAATAGACCAGTGAAGTCTCAGTACTTCACTCAGACAGCAAACCTGAAAACATAAATATGCGTTTTATGTGAGTCGCAAAACTCAGCAAGTGCTAAATAAAACATATATAACAAATAAGGCAAATTATCAAATATATCAACACCATTCATTTTCAGGTCACATATATCATTTATATAACG